>JBCJKH010065153.1:0-16033 GCA_039877255.1 Loriculus beryllinus | reverse complement strand
TTGAGACCCGTCTGGCATGGGAGACCCAACCTGAGGCATATGCCATCACCAGCATAGCTCCCAACCTCACAAGGGCACGCAAGCTCTTTCTCCACGACAAGGGAGTGTCCGTGAAAGGGTCCATCAAATTAATGTTGCTATTACAACACTCATCATTATGCAGAGCATGCATTGGAAAAACACATGCATCTGACACTAAACTCATTCGAAATAATGAGCACTTTACTGCTGACACCAAAAGGCCTGGAATCTGGAGCAAGCCATTACACAGTGAACTCTTGTCATTTTAAGCTGTTCTTGCAGCTAGTAAGAGAGTATGAGACAACTGTCCACATTTTATTGTTGTGTGACACTGATACCATATGGGTTGTCATGCTGATGTAGCATTGAAGATGAGCTGAAGAGTGACTGGTTTGTATCTATAAAGAATTCTGTGGCTAACTTTGCTCTAAATTGGGCATGTAATGAATGCATTACTGCAAAGCAGGGAAATAAAACCTATTACTGGCTAGAAATGAATCATCGCAATGGCAAATCATTTTCTAAGCTGCAGCATTTTCTTTGTTATTGCTTTGCTTTAAAATCTGGTGAAAAGCAATTACCTTATTCTTTCTCTTTACTTTCATTACTGGTGATTCTTATGCTAATTTTTCCCTCTGTATTTGATTTGATTTTGAAAAGCTTTTTGGAATTTAAAATTAAATTGAATTGTTGATACTGCCCTGCCATTTCACCCCCTACCTTTCTTCTTCCATTCCCCTATCTGGGATCTGAAGAATACTTAAGAAACACATAGAGCAAACTCAAAGCTATCACATTTTAAACTGTTTCTTGTTGTGGATAAGTGAGACAAGTCAATGTCCTGAAAATGTCAGAATAATACATTTTTTTTTCACTTTCTTTTTCTTTAGTGATAAGCTAATTATCAATTTAGTAGTTTAAAGAAACAAAAGTTCCCTGCCTTTGATGAATTTTACCTATATGGGCTTTTTTTCCATTGAAGAATAGCACATGTCCTGCATTTAACTGAAATGTGACATTTTTGGTACACTTTGTTCTTCTATGCTACTTGCTTAGTTCTGTATAAAACATGTAAATGTTTTTCTTGTAGTATAATAAGTAAACAGAATGTGCTGCCTTTCAGATTCATCAAGACCCCCTTCAATTAAACAAAAAAAATAAATCTAGAATCAGAAGATGTACAATTCTAGCACTAAATCTCAAGATAATTTTACAAATACTCTTTTTTTTCTTGGACTTAACCATTTTATAAAAAATATTTATTGCCATAAATCACTAACAGGGCAGAGAACTACTGAAGATTTACTTTACCCATTACTCAGAGTGTGACAGGGTGTGGATTAGCACTTTCAGAAGAAAGATCAAAACCCGTAAGACTTAAAGGTGGTCTTAATATTTTAATGCTGAGGTTTATTCTATTTTTCATTTGTATTCAATGAATTTGAATTAAATTTCAAGACTATAATCCGCGTTATTTTAAACAGCATGCCCTTTTAAAGTCTGCTTCCAGAATGTATTTAAGTAGATAAAAAATTGTGAACAACAGCATAATATTGCTTATAGCTTAAGTACTAGTTTCAATTTTAAATCTTACAGTCCTCAAAATTGTTGTAAGTATCTTGTGACTAAAATATTCTGTCTCTTGAAAGTCAAAATAGGAACAGGCCACTGTACTTAATTTGACTCCCCTCTCTGAGCAAGATTCCCAGGCCCTTCCTTTGCACCCAACTGAAAAGTACACATTAAAAACAGAGTTCTCCAAGGTCCCCTCTATTGTCAAAAGAGGAAGAAGCTCTTTAATGGCAGACCTAGAAAATTATCAGTATTGTGATCTCTGAATTACTTATAGTTGGGTAAGATTAAACTTCACCTTTTTTTAAGATATATTAATTAATCACAGAATTGGGGAGCTGCCAACAGTTAACACATTCACGTTCTTTCCTTGCTTATATGACAAGACTATGCCTCCAAATCTGGAATTGCTGATGTGATGTACAGCTCCACGGCAGGGCCTTTGCTACTTAAGTTTCTGGAAAAGTAAAAGGTGCTCAGGAAAACTGTATCTATCACTGGTGATCTTGTATATATGGAAAGAATGTCTTCCAGAGAGCTAGTCTAAGTGCATTTTTGCTGCACTTTCCATGTATCTACTGCATTACTTCAACAGGTGATCTCATATTATGATAGAATGATTAAGATTATGCCAAATTGTTAAACACTCATTGCATTTAAATAACTACCAAGGCTAGAATGGTTCTATTTCCTGCATGCAAGTATGATGAAAAATAATGCCGTTACAAAGGCTTATGCATGTCTCCTGAAGTCACTGCAATGCGGTTGCTTTCCTGGGTGAAGTCTTCATAATATACTTACAATGACTGCAGGAATGCTCTCAATTTCTTTACTTCAGAAAGATCAAATGACACGGAACCAGAAATGGAAACTATACCTTTCCTAATGTCAGGGCAAACAGAGGCAATATTTTCTAAAAAAGGTAAAAAGTTACAAGGCAGTAATGAAATGCTTTTCTGTAGGCTTGAGGGTAATCTTCTGTGTAAGCAAACACAAAAATGTCCTAAAAAAACACAAAACAATTTGAAAAAGGTTCCTTGTTTTTCAGCACTTCCCTGAATTCTGTCCTGGAACACCATATACTTGCTATGCTTGCAATGTCAGCGAACACTGAGCTTTCATTCAATTTATTTTGGAAGATGTAGTACAAAAGACAAATTCAGCACAGGCCTCAGGCAGTTGTGAGTACTTTATTTCAGAACAGACATTGCAGATTAGCTGGAAAATTACAGGTACAATGATCGTCTCATGGTGACAAAGAATGACACATCTTTTCGTTCTTATTCTAATGGAGTTTAGGCGAATTACAAATAATAAAAAACTTAAAATTCTTTATGTAAAAAAGTCTAAGAACATACTTAAGGCTTTAATTTTTCATGTCTTTGAAAGCATATTACAGCTGTAGAGAGTCAATCACCATATTGAAAAAGAGAAATATGCATGTAAAATATTAAGAACGTCAATTAAAAACCATAGGGTTTTTTTTTTTTATATTCACAGAAATCTCTTTAAAACCTTAATGTTTGCTTAAAGACTCAATAAAACACGTTGTGACTAATAATGAGTGACAAGATGAGTGATTTGAAATAGATATCCATTCCAACCACTGATTTAATAAAAAAGTAAGTTAGCACCTAACAAACCTAGTGAGAGCTTATTTTCGTAAAAACTCTGCAGCACTAATAATTTGATTATGTTCTAATAAAAGGCTACACTTAGTGCAGCCTTTGCTTACCTAATCTAGTTAATTAAACATGTACTTTCCATAAAACGTGCTTTTAAAATTTTGTCTCTGAGTAGTGTTGAAAACTTATTTAAATGCTGAAATATCTGAAAAATAGCAGAAGTTCCTTTTTAATGTCTCAGATTTAGCTTTGGTCTTATTATTTGGATGAAACTGAATAGTTATTTTTGCTAAGTTTTCTGAATGCTAAACTAACACTTAAGCATCAGTAAACACCGAGGTAGATGACATCAACTGCTCTACCCCTGTCCATCAGTTCCGTAGCCCCATCATAGCAGGCCACCAAATTGTTCAGGCAGGATTTCCCCTTAGTGAAGCCATGCTGGCTGTCACCAAGCACCTCGTTGTTTTTCATGTGCCTTATCATGCCTTCCAGGAGAATCTGCTCCAAGATTTTGCCAGGCACAGAGGTGAACTTCTTTTCACTCCATTCTCTAAAGGATGCAAACTTAGATCAGTGCAAAAAGGAATTAAATTTTTTCTGACATGGAATGATTGTTCTTAAGTTGATCAGTTTCCTCTTTCAGATATACTTAGGAAGAAAAAAGAGGATAGAAAGCAAAGGGCACAAAAACCTACCTTTGGAGAAGTGATTCAAGGCAAATGAAGTTACTCAATACCTAGTAGCACTGAGAATCATAGAGATCTGTGTGATTTAAGATGTCCTACCAACTTCACATTTCTCATTTGGCTAACTTAGGGGGTGCTCATTCAATATGCTTTGGGTTCGGTGAGTTTTTTCTAAACATCCAAAATCTAAATACTTAACCCTTTTCATACATTAGATGTGGACCCTGGGTACCCTTTTCAGGGGTGTGGACTCTGTTCTCAAAAATCAAACAATGAAATAACTAAGTTTTCAGTATAGATTTAGTACCAATGAAAAAACACAAGTTTTGCCTTAATAACAACATCTATTAAGAACAATGAAACCATGTATTTTGTCAGAAGATATGAAAAGATCTGATAATACTGTTTGAACACAGAGCAAGGAGAAGGAGAAGGAAGAGAAGAAGAAGGAGAAAGAGAAGGACAAGGACAAGGTCTAAAAGCAAAAGAAGAACAAGAATGTCAAGAAGAAAACGACAATGACTTGATGACATTGACATCCACCATGACAACTTCAATAGAATTGGACTGAATTTGCTATCAATATTGCTGGATGTATCTGTACAGCTGGAACTACAAATTTGAGAAGCAATGGAACATTATCTTCCAAACAGAAAAGCTGTCTAAATATTGCCAATTACAAAAAAGATGTCTGTCCTACGTAAGAAATAGAAAATATGATCTAAGTGCTGCATAAAACGATAGCCCCAGCATCAAGAAACCAGCAGTTTCAGTATAAAAAAGGTAGCCTTTCATATGTAAAAGGCCTCGTCCTAAAACCTCATCCTAAAATCCTTTTCAAATGTTTATATCTCAAAAAAAAATCCCATAATTATCACTGACCTGAGTAAACGTTACAGAACTGACTTCCGACGTAAGGGCATTTTTCTAAAACCCACTGAAAACTGTTTCTGGACATCAACAGATTCTGCATGAGGTCTTTAGTAAACACTGCTCTCTTAACAATTGTCTAAAAATAAGTAGGGAATAAATGTTAAGAATGTAAAGCATACACAGTAGAGTACCACTTCTTTGCTTTATGCTCTAACTGGCCTGATGTTTCACAATAACTGTCAATGAAGAGTAAGAATAGAGGTGATTAAATAGAAATTACTTTGATATAATAGTGTAAAGAAAAATCCATTGTTATAATTGGCTATTATAATTTATTTTCCAGAAAAAAAGGATTACTAACATAATCAGAAAACCTCATCACAGCTTCTAAATATTGATAGGCTACTGAAAACAAGAATAGTAAAGACACTTTTAGGTAGAAAGTGACCAGAGAAATCAAGAGCAAATATTATGGCTGCAACTTTTGTCAGCTACTCATGTAATTCCTGTTATTTTTGAAGTATGCCTGCACTTCACTTTAACATAACAACCATTTATATTCAGGAATCAATTATGTATGAATTGACCAATGGGAAAATAAAGTTATAAAGCATAAAGGTATCCATTGAACACTTTACTCACTCTATTACAGATAAGCCTAAATACCGTGCCCTGGATATTTCTAACAGTACAAGATCCTAAATATGCTTACACACATAAATGTATTCTCCTAATTGAAATATGTTTGTATTATGCTGATAAAATCCAAGGAAAGATGAATAAATATTTAGCTTTGGGGACTTTAAATTTCATCACATCACTTTTTTCCATTTACAAGACAAAGCGTGTAAGCTTTGTAGTTTTGTACATTTTGAAGCTTTCAATTAATGTTTTTGAAAAAGCTTGAAGTATAACAAATGTTTAGAAATCAATTTCTCCCAGACTGCAATTTAAATAGCAGGAGTTTTTTTTTAATACACCTGCCAACTTTTGTATAAAAGCCTTTTGCAAGTTGAGATTATCATTATTGATAAAATAATCATTGTAGATATTTTCAAATAAACAGAATATTTCATCACATGAAGAAGAAGTGCATTCAAAACTGTGAAGAAAAAATTCCAAAAGCAATGGAAGCAAACAACATCATAAACATCCCTTAGCAGTCAAAGTAAAGCTTAAGAAATATGAAGAAAAATAATCAAGAACATTAAGGTGTAATAAAAGGACCTAAAAGCTGTGGTGAATTATACAGTTATTTATGCAGACAGGTAATATATGACATACATATAGGACTGAGGTAGCTGAGAAAAACTGCTAGATGGTACTAGAATAAGACAAATGTATCAACATTTGTGTCTTAGAAAGCAAACACAAGCAGCAAACATGAAAGAATCACAAAGGATATGTGTAGTATCAAGAGGTACATTATTATTCTAAAAAGATTAATTATATTTATAATTTCTTTGGAAAAATGTGTTTCAGTGACACTCAAGCATCTCACCAACAAAAAGGAAAGCTTGTCTTTCTCCCTGCACAAATGCCTGGCTGAATGTCTGTAAGAAGGATTTCCAGTGTGAAAATTATTATCTCAAGAGGTTAGAGCTTCTTTCTAATTTTCGAGACTTGCCGCCTAGTGCCCAACTTTGTGAATTTTTTATATCATACTATTCTCTTATTTTCTTTTTTTTTCTATGAGTAAGCCCTCAGATCACAATAAATGCTTTTTGCACAGTTGTTTTAGATGGACCTTTTGCCCTGGAAGTTTCCACTGACTGAAAGCAATAATCACAACATGATTAAATCGAGGAATGATTCTGAATAATCTGGTTTAGTCATGCCTAAGCAAGAGAAAGAAGGACAACTCTCTGTGTGAGAATTTTATCCAACTGTGCAGACACGGTCATATGCAGACAGGTTATATATGTGTGAGGTCCACTCAAGTCCCCAACAGCTAACTCTTTTCCTCTTTAGACTAGTAAAACTAAAAAAGACCAAATCTTCTGCCACCACAGATAAAAGCCATCCAGCTCAGTGAAAACTTCTTTGTCAAAATGGATAGTAAAGCGACAGTTATTGGAATAGCTCCAGTAGTCTCTGATATCTCGTTATGTCTCTTTACCTTTTTGGTACCATTTGGAGACTTTTAATTGCCTTAGAAATACAAAATATTTTGGTGCTCAAATTATACTTAGAGCATTATGCTCTTCTGTTCATAAAGGTGGACAAGATGTATGCGCCAGATAACCTCAGAAGGAAGAGAGAAGTTGTTCACTAAATATTCCAGAATTCAACAAAAAACACTGCATTTTGGAAACCTGTCTGCCTAAGATTAGGTGAACATCCAAGAAATGGATATGCATAAATGAAATATCTATTTTTTTCCCCTTTGTTTTTGTTCTGGTAAAAAAAGGTAGGAGGAGAGCAGAGGTCAGAGAACATATGTTGTTTCTTTCTATGTAATGTGGCAGGAAACTTTAATTAAGAAAACCAAAAATTGTTAACAATAGCATCTAAAGTTTAGCTGTTCAGCTTTTTCATTTTGTCATGCTACCCCAGGCAAAAAAGTTCCAACTTGTCCTATTCAAGCTGCTGGAAACCCTCTCACACTTGTCCATAAAAAGGTCGATGTGGTCACCCTTGGGCTGAGCCTTCACCAAAGCTCTGTCACTGGGGGCTAAAGCAGCCAGACATTAAGTCATGGAGCTTTCAGAAACGTTTTGTAGACTATGTTGACTACAAACCACTGGCTGCAGATCAGGTAGTTTGTGGCCTGAGATCAACAGTAGGGCTGGTATGGAGGGAGCTGTGGGCCTCTGTGGTCCAGCCCACCACCTCCTTGCCTTCCCTTTCTGCACAGAGTCTACCTGAGCTGCTTCAGTGTGCTAACTGCTGCAAAACTGTCAATATTTACAATATTATTATATTTTACTTAATTTTAATTATTAAACTTTTTATCTCAATCCACAGATTTTGCTGTTTTCCGGATTTTCTTCCACATCCCACCAGGGGTGGGGTGAGCCAGGGGTTGCATCATACTTAGTTGCCATCTGGGAGTAAAAAACAACTCCTAGTAAAATGGAGGTGCTGGGAATGATGGCTGGTGTTGGGCAGAAGTAAGGACAGTCTTTAGTCAGGCTGCTCTGACTGTCCCCAGAGGATTTTCTGGTTAAGCTTCAGCCCAGTATCAGGCAGTTTGCCGTAGCAGGACTTGAGGATGTAGCTTCACAAACCTTCTTCGGCAGTATTGCTGTTTAGACACCCTCCCTTTCCTGGCCTTTCCTGCTTCCCCCGCCTTCTTAAATTGTCACATCAGGTGTGCTGGTACAAGCAGTCTGTGCAGCTTTGCGTGCAGCAGACCACAGTTAAACATAGTTAAAAATAGCTCATAAAGTTCTGGGATTTTCAGTTTGGTGATATAGGACAAAGTTATATGAACGCCAGATTTTGACAGTCCTCCCACTGTCCCAGCCTGCTAATTTTCATGTCCAAGAGATAGTTTAGGTCATCTATTTTACAGTCTAGCTCCAAATAAGTTCTGTTCTGCACAGTTCAGGGCAAGCTGTGAGCTTCAGCAATAGGTCAAGACCCTATAAAATGCAGCAAGGGAGGACTAAAATGGCTTACACCAGCTTGTGTCAATGGCAGTGTAACACTGAATACTGCTGTTCACGCAGGCTCATTTCCTACATCAGTTTAAGCTAATATTAATAATGGCGAACTTAAGTAGCCGAGGTAAGGATCCACCTTCCTTTCTACCAGTTCTGTTGCACAGAAGTCATCTGTGGTGATGCAGGTATGAATTTAAACACTAAGAATATAGTATCCTAAACTTACAAACAAGGTTTTCCTATGCTTGTCTCTTGGAGCTTTCAGGCACTCAAAGCTTTAGATAGAAACTGGGACAGGGCTTTCAGCGTCTAAATTTTGGGCATACTCCCTAAGGGCTCATCAAGGATCAGTTCAGTACTCCAATATCTCTGTCCCTCTGCATCTCACTTAATAGGAAATACACTTTTCTTGACAACACGTATATGTAGGTAGGAAGAAGAGAATAACTATTAGTCCTGCTCAAACACTCTAATGTGACAATAGCATTTTGAAATATATTGTTTCATGGAAACCCAAGTGTCCTATGGAAACATATTCATTTTGGTGAAAAAAGTCAACAAACTGTTGAAAACTTTTTTTAGATGGCGTTGAAATATTTCATTCTGAGAAGGTCAGGGTACTTTCCCCTGACATTCGAATTTTGACCTTAATGTTATTATTTATAATTAATAAAAAGTAAATAAAAACTGAAGTGTTAAAAGGAAGTGATACATTGCATCAAGTGTTTTATTCTTATCAAAGTGAAGCAGGACCATAAAACTTTTTGGCATTTCTGAAATCATATAGAGGGAAATTCCATTGATCAGAAAACCTCTACTTGTGTTCCCACTTATCTTTCTACTTGGTCAAAGCAAAATGTCAGAATGTTGTAGTTTATTCATGATCACAAATTCTGCTATTATTTTAATAAGGCTAGATATGATGCAGACAGCCAGCTCCAAAGGTAAATGCATGATATACTAGGTATGGTTTCTGTTACTATATTGTGAATGTGTAGCTGCTTCATTAAAACTGGTGGCACATCAGTTTGCTTTCTGGGCATATAATAAAGATTGCTCTTCTGCCTCTTTTTTTACATGATTCCACAATTTGAAGTATCCTTCGTTACAGCTAGAAGCAAACACCTACACAAAGGTACAGAACAAAGAGAAAAGAAGCATCAGGTGGAGTGGCTTCTGCAGGAGAAGTGGTCAATTAGATAAGGACTTACAACCTGAAGAAGAGCCAGTTGATGGGAGGGATACTGCAGAAGTTCATAAAATCATGGCTGGCACAGAGAAGGTATTACATTGGAACCTACTCCTCAAAATACAAAAAAATGGACAATTGAGATAGAATATTTTTTCACACACATCAAATTTAATTTGGGAGCTCATTGCCATTTAATGCTGTATGTAAATCAGGTATAAATTGTTCTATAAACAATTAGAAAATGTCTCTCATGGAAGAAAAGTCTGTCAAGAGCTATTAAACACACCCAGGCAAATGTAACCTCTGTCTCAGGTAGGTAAGTTGATAGCAGGAAGCTGAGACCAAATATTTTGGGAAATGTTCTGCACTTAGCTTGTTCTTGCTTTCTTTTTGTAAGCACCTGCTTCTGACTTCCTGAATACGATACAGGTTCTTGGTTGCTTTCAGTGTGGTTCTTCTACTATTCTGTAGGGATGAAGCTTTTTAATATAGAAGAAAAAAAAGTAAAAAAGGTCAGTGCACTATGATCACTGGATAGCCTGCATACAATTCAGAAACTCTCCGGCAAGTATGAATGGTCGGTGCTACATTGGAAAATAAAATGCTATCAGCTTCTCTGTGTGTACCAATGATGAAAGAGGAGCGTCAACTTTTCATGTGAAGAAATGGTTCCCTTCTTTTCGCTTAGTTGCTCTTAGCTAAATGACTCCTTTATGCATCAAAGCAGTCACAGACATCTCTTGTGAAATTATGCTGTTAAATGCATCAAGTTATTGGATATTCAGATGGAACACTCCTTTTCAGAAGTCACATGTACCTGTGTCTATCAAAATTAAAAGAACAAAATCTTTCAGCAGAGAATTTTGTTGTTAATTATTGAGAAATTAGACGTGCCATGTTCAGTGGGTAGCTCACCGAAACTGCAAAAAACGTCCATTTTATCTCAGGTTACAGCTGTACAGTGTGAAGTCAGGAAAAAATCCTCTTGAATGCACCATGCTGTGCCAATTATCATAGTTCTTCTAACACTATTGCAAGTGATATAATTAGCAGTGCTAGCAAGGGCATTGTCTATGAGGTCAGTTTAACCATTCTGCTGCTGTTATAATCACTGCCATACTTCTCTAAAAATTAAACTTCTTGCCCTTTCTTCTGTCCCCTGTTCATGATGCTAAATCATGAAGAATGGAAATTGTTCAAGATTATTTATCATGTGTAGATAAGTATCTTGTCTACACATCCACAATATATTAACAGAAACCATATCTAGTATATCATTGCAGTATTTACGTGGGGAGCTTACTGTCTGCATCATATCTAGCCATATGAATTTCTCACACTATCTCCTGTCCTTTCTCCTTTCTAAATCTGCAAATGTGAGCTCTGTAGTGAGTATGCATACTGTTTGCTTTTCTGTAAAGCTAAAATTAAAAGTACATCTCCCTGCTTTCTCTTTCCTCTTTGTACAGGGGTCTGAGTTTTAAAGCTACTAACAGGGCATTTTGGTTAGTACAAATGATGGCTACAGGGAATGAGGAAAATGGCCCCATCATTGGAGCTAAATCTTCTTAAAAAGAGTAGAAACTATCTCCTGGGTTGAGAAACCCTGTAACCAATGCTGTTCAGGAAAGTGATACCATCCCTCTGAAAACAGTGAATCTGGCTGCTCTCATTATTTTATTCAGAAGGCTATTCTATAATCTCACTTGTTTTAAGGTACAGAAAAGCCTTCTAATTTTCAACCTAGTTTTATTCAGGTAATAACCATTTCCTTTTGAAATAAAAAGCAATTGGACCTTCCACAGAGGGCAGAATGGCAGTGCTAACAATTTCACTGAAGTGGCACACTTGATGCAGGGGGTTACTATAAATTCTCGTATACACAGTTTTTCTGTTTCCTTTCTGTTTTTCTGGTTTGTTTTTTTTTTTTCTTGTTTTGGTCAAAGTTGGGTTGGTTTGGATTTTTTTCTTCCTATTATTTTTCTTTTACCATTTATTGCAAAGCCAGGAATAAGCTATTACATTATGACCTTTCTATAGCATTTTCCATTGGGACATTAATGGTAGGTTATTTATCATTTTGCTGGGAAGGAATAGATTTTCTGTCTCTTCTCCTGGGGAAACCTTGCTTTCACTTGTTTCGTTGACTAAATGTGCTCATTATTTAGTCCCAAGTGTATGCCTGGGGTATAGCCCCTGTAATGATTAAGTTTTCCTGGCAAATCAACACTATGGCAAATGTTTATGGTACTTAAATATGTCTCACAGTTCATTTATTTCTCTGTCTTCTCTTGATTAACTTCAAGCTTGCTTTTTCTTTTGTTTATTTGTTTCTATATCCACTGGTGACATTTCAGCTGTAGCTTTCACGATTTATTGGTATCGTTGCGGTTTTATTATCATAAGCACCCAGGACAGAGAAGTCCTCTAATGAATAATTTCCTAAGGGTAATTTTCACATGTTACTTGTCTTTCTATCATGAGCCTTGCAGGCTTTACAATGAAACTAATTATTTAAAATCTTGCACAGTGCAAAAAAAAAAAAAAAAAACACAGTCTCCCAATATTCTTATCACATACACATTCACACACAATATACATAGAGTATTATTCAAGCATTCAGATCCACTTTTCCCAAGTATCTAGCTATTTAATTCCTGTGCAAAACTCCTTTAAAAAGCTGGGCCTCATTTCTTCCCTTGAGACAACGTATATTTTAAGTCATATAAATTATTGGTTTGATTTAATGATGCAATTATTTTTAATAATTTAATGAATAATGTAATTTTATTATCCATCTCACAGCATAGTGGCATGCATTCCAGGTTCCCTGTTATCCTTCTAGTTAGGGATTAAGTGAGGCCAATAGAGTACTAATTATAAAGATCTCTGCTGGAAATGACTTTATAAAGATAAATCTTGATTTAAAATCCCAGCTCTTTTTCTAGTGCTTTCCACCTCAGATTGACATTCAATATTCATCTTTCTAAACTAGAGCCAAAATGACCAGTTTCTCCTGCTGTCAGCGCAGCTCAGCAAAATAGCTTATAGACTTCCAGCTCTACAGTGCAAGCTTTCTGTGACATAAGTATACAGCAAAGTATTGATAATAACAGGTCCTGGAAATGACTTGCATATGAAACCCGTAATTATCCGCACTATTTAATTTTTAGCTCCCTTGGACCATTGTACCAACTTCATTACAGGATGAATCTGCTACAGATGAGAAAGGCCTGCAAGGCTCTTGAATACCCACTCATTCCACTTGGCCTTGAGGCCAGAAGCCATTCCCTGGACCTCTCCTGTTCAACATCATAGATAGAGCAAAAGTGACTGTAGGTGCACAAAATAGTATTTCAAAGATTTTCAAAGAGTAATGAACAAAGAAACAGTGTTATAAGACGAAACAGTATTAGAATGCAAAACAGTAAAACAAAAGTAAAGAGTTTTTCATTGTTTTTCAATTGAAACTCAAGCTACAGATTCTTCATTGTTTCACAAAATTATAAGAAAGAGGCTTTGATAAAACTGAAATGTTAAGAGCTGTAATAAACTACTAAATATTTTTACACATGAAGAGAATAAAGAGAAACTAATTTGAAAGGAAAAATTTAAAACTAATAAATATACAATAAAAAATTGAGTTAATTATTGAAGGATGACACTGATCAATATTTATTTCTAATTGCAATAGAAAGACAGGTAATGGTGTGTAGGGAAAAAATCTTGCAAAAAAATTATTTTTGAGTGTTCAGTGGTTAATTTGTGAAAGTTTTACTTTTAAGCCAACATATTCTTGGCTTTTATATTTTCAAAGCACCAAGACTACTTAGGAAAGGTGACACTGGGCAAGATCAAATCTGAGATTAAATTTTTTATTGCTGGAACTAAATACTTTCCTAAGAGCACAGGAAGAAAAAGTATCAAGCACTTTCAGGTGTAATCTGCCTTTTTGCTAGCAAAGGCTAAGTAAGATTCATTGTTTCTTTGCTTTCTTATAAAAAATGCAACTTTCTTCTAAAAAAAAAAAGCAATGGCGTCTGATCTCTATTGGATTCAGATACAGAGACGAACTCAGTCTCTATCTGAAGGTATATGGCAGGAAATAAGGTTGTGTAACCATGATAGAGCAGCCACACTAGCGAACCAAGATATGCCCATTCCCAGCCCCATGAATTATAAATGATATGTCAGGAATGAATAATGACCATTCTCATCCTAGATGGCAGTTTCTGTATTTTTGCTTACAGTTAGTAGATAAAAATATTTCAAAGGATTAAATATAAGCATGAGTATTGCCTGGATCTCCATCAGTTGAAGCTGACCTAAACTGACACTACCATCACATGAAGGCATCCCACCTCTGTACTAGTCCCTTCTCTGTACTGGTCCTAATTGTTACAGCCATGTGGCAAAGTAAATCAAGGCTTGATCTTGGGAAAATTAAACCAGAGAGGAAAATGTTTATTTTTCAGTCTGGTTCAAATCCATGATCAGTTTGCTTCCCACAAGACTCAAGGCAGAAGTACCATTTTTGCTGGGAGAAATACCAAGTTAACTTGACTGTGAAACGGCAGCTTAAGGAGCAGAAAGTTATATTGGTCATCAAAGCCTTGAAATTGGTTGAAATAGTGAAGTGAAAACATCTATATATATAGTCACAGTAAAATGTCTTAACTTCTTATGAGGCATCTGATGTTTTCCTCTGGTCAAAAGAACAAGATAGTTGCCTTTTTAAAAGAATATAGATTGTTTGTCCTCTCTCAAACAATTTCTCTATGCGATATGAGAATAAATCCTAATCGATAACTAATTCTCCAGACTTCTGTGGGTTTGTGGTAGAGTGAGACATTGTACCTAACATGAAAAGTAATCTTCACAGAAGCTTCTGTACACAGTGTGTGCTCTGATCAGGTAAGCTTAGACAAATTGATGCAACTCTACAGTCAAGAAACCTACTGACCAACTGCAGTCGCACAGCATAGATAATTTGATTAATTATTTATTCTAGGGCATTAATTTTTTGCCAAATAGGTTGCAAATAATTTTAGTACAAAATTGTTAATACTAGCACCAGGTTATCTTTCTTCTAGAACTCAGCATTTGATTCAGTAAAAGCCCAGGTATTCACCAAAGAGCTAAACATACTGTAGTCACTAATCAGAGCAAAAATCAGTTACTAATGGATAAGTCAACTTCACAACTTATAGGTAGAATATGCTGATTCATCTTCATCAAAGCTGAAATATAATAAAGGTTTTCTCCAGTACTATTTTACACTTATGTGCCATTCTGAAAGAAGAAATATATTTAAGCAGTTAGATTTTTTTGAGCATGCTGTCAGTATGTACATTAAAGAAACTCCTTAGTGATTTATGAAGAGGTAGGGAATAGATGGATGTTCTAGCAATCACATGATGCTAGCAGTAATTAGGACAAAGGTTTACAATATAAAAATTATTCAGTAGAAAAGGTGTTTTTTCAGAGTTGTTCTGTCTGCAAATTTTTTTAGGGTAAATTTGAATGGTGATGAAAATATTTGAAATCTCTTTTGCCCATTGAAGACACTTATTTCTGAGACGTTTTCATTTTGATAGTTCGTACAATAACCTATAATTTCCATGTTGTTCTCTCCACAGGCCTTCTTATGTACCAATTTTCCTAAAAAGAATTTGATACCTTCTGCATAAAACACTACTGGAATAGACAATGTAATGAAAAGGGCTTACTGACTAAAGCATATGCCATTGTTTTTCTCTTTAAGTTACGAACAGAGTACATAGCAAAGGGTGAAATCCATTTCGCCAAAGCGTGAAATGGAATTAGGAGCCTACAAAGCGCTGTTTGAACCTCCTTGCTTTTAAAACATGGAGGTAAAGTGTAATCTAAAACCCACAAAGTTAGGCATCCTTACAACATATTTTTCATTAAACAGTCGCTTCACAAAAAGAAAAATTAAACCTGAAAGAACAATCTTAAATCCAGAATTTTCTCCTTTCAAGGGACTAAGATAAGCAACAAGCTATAGAGCTTGCCTTATTATGAACTTTCCCTTTCCGAACTCCACAAGTCTTGTGTTAGCTACCTATGATGAAAGACAGGAAGAAGGTGAAGACTGACTTATTCTTCAAATCAATTTTGGAATCAAATACTCTTAAGGGGGAGATAGGACTTGCATCATTCAGTCTAGAGAAGGGCAAGGAACCCTAGAGACCGAGATCCTAAACAAATGGAGAGACATCAATTTGATAGATGGACCATTTGGTGCATAAAGAACTGGCTGCATGGCTGCACGTCAAGAGTTGCGGTCAGTGGCTCAATGTCCAGTTGGAGACCAGTAACAAGTGGTGACCCTCAGGGATCGGTGTTGGGACCAGTCTTGTTCAACATCTTTGTCACTGACATGGACAGTGGGATTGAGTGCGCCCTCAGCAAGTTTGCCGATGACACCAA
>JBCJKH010065149.1:0-16794 GCA_039877255.1 Loriculus beryllinus | reverse complement strand
AACACAAACCACTGCTGCTACCACCAATAATAATAATGATAAGGGAAATAACAAGGGAAGAGAATACAACACCTCACAACCTGAAAATGCACCTGAAACAAAAACTCTTCTGCTGCCTGTATTCCTCGCAGTTGATGACATTCTGAAGAAGTAGGTTTCCACCTGTATTTACAACAAAGCGAAAGTGTCGTCAAGCTGCCAGAATGTACATACAGCAAAAGGATAAACCAACTTTTATGAAATTCATTGCATCTATTTTACAGTGATATTTTTTCGTAATATTAAACCAAATATTCGTTATTTAATGAAAAGTCTTAGAAAGGTGAACATACATTGTGCTGCACAGCACTGCCTCTGAAAAAAATACAATCATAAAATTTGGTGAGATGCAGCAAAGAAGATAATTTCTACACAAGTTACTTATATTTTCTATGAAATAATCCCCTTTTTAGAAAATGTGTTCTTATTATCTGTGGTTGGTTGAATTTTGCAAATTTAATTACTTATAATTTTAATAGATCATATCCTCAACTTTATGAGGAAGATGGAAAAGCTTGAGACAAGTGGGGTTTTTTTACCAGTGTTGAGAACATTAACAAATTATATAACATGTTTTCTGGTAAAGATTATCTTTCCTAAAAATTAAAAATATCTATTTCATTATTTGCCTTCTGGAATGGAAGAAAACAGTAATTGGATATAAAAAAATATTATGAGACGTGAAGAAAAGCTGTAATAATTTATTCTGCAGTCTCCAATCTACAACAGAAATCTATATGTAAGGCAACAGGCTAATTCATCAATGCAATAATCTCCCAGTCCCCAATCTTTAAATTGGCATGCTTGTAATCAATAACCAAACAAAGCATGTGGATTACAGGGTTGCTTCCTTTCCTATTGTTCCTGTAACCAGGTAGTGACCACTACCTCGTATTTTGAAATAAATCAATTGTTCTCTTTCAGAGGGCACTTAAATAAATTTGGAGTAATATGAAACGAGAAGATGGATTATTCTCTAATCCTCATGAGCAATCAGCTTAAACCCTGAAGCCTGAAATGCTGTTATTCGTATCACTGTCTAAGCTTGCATAGCAACAAATTTTAATAATAGCTGTAAAGCTATCCAGTCATTTGTTAAATCTAGCCACCCAGATGACCTCCTGTGGAAAGTTTTCTCCACATGCTGGTTATACTCTGGATCAGGAAAGACGTCCTTTTATTCGTATTAAATTTACAGCTGTTTAATTTCATCACATACCCCCTGCTTTCCTATGATACACTCAAATTTGCTCTCATTAAAGTTAATGGAAGATTTGCTTTTAAGAGTACTATTTGTAAGGGTTATGCATTTCCTTCCAGTTGCATATTCTGAAATCATATATAAAGCTGTCTAGTACAAAGGAAGTTAATTTATCTGAGGTTGATTCACAGACTATTGAAATGATTGATTTCAGTGACAGACAGATTATATTCTTATTCAGGGACTATTCAAGAAACCTTCATGTAAGCATACATATCTATCCTCTTACTATCTCAGCTAAGAAGACATACTGGGAAGTTACGAATTTAAAACTGACTGACAAACAGCAGCTTCAAAATTCAGGTACTCAGATACAGCAAAAATGTGGGTTTGTTTTTTTTTTTCAGACAATGGTCAAAAATAAAGAAAAGAGGGAAAAGAATATTGAATCAGTTTATAGATACAAATGAGTTAAAAAATGTCAAAGATAGTTGTACGGTCATTTGATGTCTGAGTTCTCTGCTTCACAGAACAAATTGCATATTTTATCCTGATTGATCTGTTTTGTAACTTCCACCACGTAAAGCCTATTTCTGTCCTTACTTGAGTAAAAGGAAATAGTCAGATCCTGTTAGTCGTTAAACTAAAACCAACCTGAACATGATGGAGTGCCTCCACAGTGCACTGGAGAGTGATGTGACAAAACAGTGTTTTTTTTATCATTCAGATACTCTATTTTGCTCTTAATAAATAACATTTATTTCAGAGACACGGAGAATAACATTAGTTTAATAGTTAAAAAGGGCTGACATGACCTAGTAGAACAAAAATATAGACAGACTGTTGGATAGAGACTGAAAATGTGAATGAAATTCCCACTGAATTTGGTAGGATCCTACCAGTGCAAAGAAAGTACATTTTATAAAATAAGCCTTCTGAAATGTTGCCAAGTTTTAAATTATTCTTTATGGAGGACATTTTCAGAAATAGAAATGCTGTTGAAGCAAGAACTCAATTCCCACATGTTCAATCACTGTCTAAAAGTGACTATTCAAGTGCATGAACTTAGTCTGTGGCAACTGAACTATAATGTGATTGAATTTAACTTTCTTTCATCAAAGAAAACAAATTTTCATTATTTTGAAACTGGTGTTTGCTAGAATGTAAAGTTCTAGCAACCTCTTTACATCTTGAAGAAGTAAAAAAAAAAAAATTGATTTAAATTATAAGAACAGTACAGAACCAAAGTAAGTAATTCTTTTCTTTTTTTTTCTTGTCTCTTGCTTATTTACTTTCTTTGCATCAATGTATTTAGTTCTATCTAGATCTCCATCCTGTTTAAATATAGCTTCACTTAAACTGAGCAGTGGGAGGTTGCTGCAATTGATGTCAGACTCTTGGGCCATTGGTTGGGTGGTTTACACCCCTGTAAAACTTGCTCTGTGGCTGCTCACTGGACTACAAGATACCTTCTGTGAGGGAAAACTTTTCCACCTCAGTATGCGACTGGGACAAATATTAGATACATACGCAGACCAAAAAACCGTAATTAAGGAACCTATTGGATATAACAGCTTAAGTCTTCAAGTCTTTAGACATAATGGTGATAATATCATGAGTTCGTATTACCTACAGAGATTTTAAATATTTTGCTCAGTATTAAAATGGCAACATTTTCTTAGGAAAAAGACCAAGATTGTCTTTAATGCTAAAGTTGCTTTGGAAGTAAACCCCTGATCTTTTAAAGATTTTATTGCTTGGAACAGGGTTCAGATTGTTAAAGCACATGGCATCTGTCACTTGTTTATTTGAAGAGCTGGACCACTGTGAGGTGCTAAAAATGTGAAAGTTGTCCTGAGTAATTTTGAACAGGGAACCAACAAAGTCATGTAAGTGATTTTTATCTCTTATGGGACAAACTATTCTTGTAGGTTGCTGAATAAATAAACTTTCTTGAACTTTTTTCAGCCAGACTAGGGAGATTAGGGAATCCTTTTAGACAAGTGAAGCCTGGCTGTTTTCACCCAGTGCTCCAGCACTCTTAGTGCTTATTCCATGTCGTCTGTAGTCGCTGGTAAATTTTTAAATGACTTAGATATATGTAATTACATTTTTTTCATAAACTTATCAATACACAAAAATTATTATGGTGACAGGACTGTAACCCAAATGTGACACCATTCTCATGTTGTACTTTAAACATGCTTTCTGCAAAAATAACTGGGCCAAGCTGTAAACCTCTGCTTATTTCATAAAATAAATCACTGTAAAAATAGCGGTACTGTAAGTAAAACATTATCCAGGAAAGAAATAATTTGAATTTAAATTAAGCAAACAGGCCACTGTTAATATTTAAATAGGTAAACCTGTTTAATTTTCCTTCTGTGTTTTTTAATTAATTATACTCTATTCAATACTTTTTAATAAATAAGCTGCATGACTTAAACCCAAATTTTTTTAAATTAAGTTCCTGAGACTGTACAAACTGTCGCAGGTTTATAGGTTTCAGCAGAGCTCTGGCAATTTACATTAGCTGAGGATGACCCTTAAGATGCTCAAAGGTTCAGTACATTCATTCTCAATGTGATTAAAACTTCATTGTCTTTTAAATACATCAGATGATTTTGAGCTTAATGAAGGCAGAAGAAGCAAAAAAAGGCTTCCAGTAGTTCTGGAAAAGCTTTGATTTGAAGTTAATGATTCATTGTCTAAACCCTTATTCTTTCATACAAAATATTTTTTAGGAATTAAGATGCCCAGGCTTCTTATATCCTTAAGACTAGGATGCTTGATGAAACCTGTGATACTTGACAGTGCTTTGCATCTTAATTCTACTGAAAAACAATTATAAATAGATTTCTAAACCTTGATTTAAGAAAGCAAGCAGGATGATAAACATGTTTTCTTTTTTATTTCAATATATTCTTACTAATATTTTTTCTCCAAGAATCACACATGCTCTTTTTCTCTCAGTATACATAATACATTTCATAAAAACCCTTATAAACTAAACCCTTCACCTTTTTAAAGGGGAAACAAATGATTCTCTTTCACATATTGCCCTGAGAAGCAAGTGAATAAGTAACTCAGCAATTCAGTCCTGGAAGCTCTACTTCCAACACCTGAATTGCTCATTCATATTCTGTTATGTATAGTTACGGTTAATTTAGCAAGTGACAAATTAAAAGCAAACATGTTGACTTGCCATTCAGATGCCGAATCTGGAGAATTTTCTTCTATGAGTATTCGAAAAATGTTACTGCAAGACCACATCAGAAAATGTAGACATCGAAAACTAAAAGTGTGGTGAGCTAATGGCAGTGGTTCGCTTATGGACTAGTTAGCTTTATTTGTTTTCTTTTCTGATGATTAACTGCAAGCATTCAAAATTTGTTCCTTGCAAAATACAGGGAATCTGAATTACCCTGGACTACCTTTGCTTTATTTTTTTGAGGAGACATTTAGAAGAAAAAGTGATAAGAATAAAGAAGATGCTTGACTACATATCTCTCTCTCTTTTTTTATTATTTTGCCAATATTTATGTCTGTACATATTTATGTATTTCATATATATGTATTATTTGGCCTTCAGCATACACATAGTAGATTATGAAGCATTTCAGGAAGAACTTAATATGTTTTCCATAGTTTAAGTTGTCCATTTAAATCTATAAAAAATGATGGTACTAATATGACATAGTTTAGATTTATTAAAACAAAAATCTTAGGAAAACTGAATTAAGTAGCTCTTACAAAATATTTCTATTTTCAAAATGTGTCAATTTTTTTTCATATCATTGTCAACCTGTCATAACATGAGGCACCAGAGCCAATGAGTATTCTGCTGAAAATTAATCACCTCTGGTAAGTCATGCTTGCTCAAAGACTACAGCATTAATTTAGCAAGCTGAAATTAAAAATTTGGCACCCATAGTATTTTCCAGTACATTTGACTGAACCGTTTATGCTTTGCCATGTTAACTTTTAAACCAAGGTCTGCATGTATATGACAGTTTCAAAGCTGTCCTTCAGGCTTTAGTTACTTATTCCAAAGGCTTAAAACCCCGAGGCACTGATTGAACAAACAGTCTTTGGTATTCTAATGATTTCTCACTGACGAAATAGATAAAGCCGAGTTTGCCACCCTTCTGAGTTTAGACACACACATACTTTCATACCCACATGGGTCCACAGCTATATTAAACCCCAGTATATAATATTCTGGAACACATTATTCCAGATAGCCTGAGCAGTACAAAAATCAAGAAGAGTAAAGTAAGTACGTTTATAGATGGTCAAGTATACAAGCACACAGTACATTCATATACAAGGGCAAGTACATTCATAAATGTCGAAGTGCAATTTGACTCCTAAAAGACCATGTGAGTAACTTCATGGGATTCCATACTTACTATGTTTCAATGATTTCCAGATTTTTATTAGGATGGTGTAGAAAGTATATAAAATGAAGTCCTGCTACATTCAGTTTTGGTTTACTTTGGATTACTCTATAATGTCCTTAACAATATGATACACACTTAAATATTTGGTAATAGATTCAAAATCTATATTAATATAGATTTACAGGGAGAAGACAGATGAATTATAAGGCTAGTGGTCACAAGTTTAATAAGAAAATATGAAAAAATTTAAAAACACTGCTTTTTTTGCATCAAAATGCTGCTTCAGAAAAATGAAAATCTAACATCAACTAGTCTGTGAGTCTTTAAAACCACAAGGCTATTTTAGCTCTTTGTGGTGGCTTCTGAAAGGATTTATCTAAATGCCTTTAATATCTAATCAGATACAAACTGCAGATTTTCTCTCAGTTCATATTTAATGTAGTTCAAATAATGTGCTTTCATTTTACATGTTTCATCATTTACAGATTAATTATGAAAGTCGCTAAGAGTGAGGTTTACCATGAATAACACTCTCAGTTGTGTAAGTTATCCTTGGGGAAAATATAAAATTACACTAGTGGCCCTTAAGAAGCCACTCAGAAGTAGCTGTCTTCCATTAAATTTAAGAAAGTCATACAGAAAATCTTTCTATCTAATTTCTATATGTGCACTTTCCATCAAAGACAGCAGCTGCTGTAACTTTTTTTCTGGTATTTTAGTTTGCTATATCAATTTTCACAGACATCTGCTGGCCTAGTGCAAGAATCTTCCCTCTGACCTAGCTATAATCATTGCAAGTTTGAAAAAAATTGCAATACTTTTTTTTTAAACATTTAGCTGCAACAAACCAAAAAAACCCCTTATTTACCTAAATGAGATATTGTGAAAATAATGGCTTAATTATTTCCAGCTTTTAACATTTGGAAACTGTAAAAAATGAAGACTCAACTGTTTCAAATATATAAGCCTTAAATATTAAGCAGCAGAAATTCTTACAACAACCAAACATTTGTTATGTTCTGGCTCCTCCAAAATTCCAGACATAAAGTTTTTAATTTCCTCATATTATTGAAATGGATTTGACGCTACCATTTTTTAAATCTTTTTTTCCTCTCTCCTTATATTTTTCACTTCCAGTGTGTGAACCATTTGTATATTGTTAACAATGCAATAACAGCCTTTGGCATTAAGCCAATATTTTTTGATATCCAGGAAGACAAGAGTAGTTGGCAAAGAATCATTCTTAATACTAAATTTTTTTAGATTTTACTGCTAAAATCTCTTCTGTATATCACTTTAATTGTATCTGTTTTTTTCTAGAATATTTTTGCATGGTTTCTTATCACAAAATCCTTCTGATTTCACACTATTTTTGTTCACAAACTAAGAAAGCTAGAAGAACACAAAAACCAAATGTTAGGGGTGGTATCTAGGACAACAAGAAGATTATTTAGGCATGGAGATTTTATCTTGTTTGTTTTTTGTTTTTTGGTTTTTTTTTTAACTTATTCCACTACCAATTTATTTAATGCATCCTTTAGCTGAATCTACCAGATAATTAATATAACTGTGTATTTCATTACTCCATATGTGAGAATATACTTTATCTATTTTTTAAAGATTATAACCACACCTCCCTCATTTGATTAAAAAAGCATCTTCGTCCTCTAAATGGACTGAACAGTGTATTTATTTCCATGAATATAAAGTTTTGATGCTGTCTTATGCAATAAAGCATTAATGTTAATGCTCCATTTCTTTATGATGATGCTTATCATTCCATTTCAGAAGAAGTGTAAATCATTTGTATTGTACCTACCACCAACACAAAGCTTGCTTTATAATACAGAGGAAGTATAACTTTATATTGACTTCAATGAGAAATTTAGATCCTGGTCATCATAAAGCAATTTACTGAAAGATTGTAATTCATGATTACTGAATGTGACATCACTTTATTAGTAGCTTTTTGCAGCAATGTTTGGAGGAATTATCTACCAATGAAATATGCTGATACACGTGTTTGCTTTTTCAGTCAGGACAATTAATATAATCATACTATTTTTCACATTTAGGTAATTGAATAAGGATTTGGAGGACTGAAAAATGTTTATATAGTGCTTCCCTCTCCTGTGGTTCATAGAACAATTTCATGAGTCTTTCAAATTATGTCTGACCAACAACAGACCAATGTTAGGTCAGAAAAATAAAAAGAAGGGGTGCTGACCATATGTATCTGTTGAATAAGTAAACATTGTATCATATAGGATGGAAAGGAACTTATTTTCTAAACGTGTTTCAAGTGACCTAGAAAACAAAACATGGACTTAGAATGCATGGTAGTCTTGAAAGGTATTCTATTTCTCACGTGGTAAAGACATAGGGAGTCTTTGACAAGTGCAGTAGCAAAGTGGAAGTAATTGGTACCTAATAGGACTCATGAAAATACATTCTACTAAAATTCTAGAGAAGTCCCAAGCATTACACCCAGGATAACAGCAGGTAAACTGAATAAGCACAGATTCATATCATTGAAGAATATGGCCTGTGCAATCAAATATTTGTAACTGGATTCAATATGAAACATTTACTGAATTGAACAATGACTACAGACTTGAAAAAAAAATCATGAAGGTTGGCACATGTATTGGAGAAAACCAGAAATATTATATTTGTTCATGGAATTCAGCTTCAAAATTCAGTGATTCCTACAAGTGAAATCTGTGCACCACAAATCAGCAAGTAAAATCAGAAGATGAACAGATTAGCAGTCACACTTGGACTAATACAAATCACACTGTGTTCTCATATTCCTGCCAGAGGTATGAAACAGCTGCTCTTTTTTGCAATTGAACAATTCCTTCTTCTTTGCTTTGGATTTTCTTTATTTTGTCAGTGTATCACATGCTAATTTCTTGTTTGTTATTTTTTATTTTTGGACACTGTCCATGATACCGCTTTCATTTTAGAATTGTACAAAGACATTGGATTTTTTTACTCAACTTCAAAAAAGGTTTCATTGAACAGCTCTATTCTCATAAATTCAGTTGCTCTGCAGTGTGAGAAGAGATGAAAACAAATGGTAACACATTTCCCATTTTTTATACAAAGGCAATGCAATGCAGTGCATAGAGGCATATTTCTTTTTCTTTTTTTTTTTTTTTTAATCTTAATAGTCTACTGGATTTGCTTAACTGGAGGTTGCAATGATCTGGGTTTCAGTTTAAGCCATTTCATCTTATTACACTTATAACTGTATTGAGAATTCTCTCTTAACAACATTCGTTTCCCTTTTAAATACTTAGACACTAAGATTAGAACTCTTTTATTTGTTGTTAAGATAAACAGATTTAGCTCCATAAATCTTTCACTATAATGCACATTTTAATCTTTTAAGCAATCTCATGCTTCTGCTCTGAACTTCTCCAACTCATCAACATCTTTGTAGGCCTCCAAAAAGTGGGTAAAGCTTTGCAATTGCAGTTGTATGATTGCCAGATACAACAGTAATGTATCCTTCCTAATTGACAGTCTGCTGTTTAAACATCTAAGGATTTCACTAGCCCTTTCGGCTATAGATATGTAGTAAGAGCTCATGTTTGTCTTATTATCTATCATGACCTTCCAAATCTCTGCCAGAACCCTTGCCTCCTGTGGTAGATTTCTCGTTTTGCAGCTCATTATATTAAGAAATAGGTTGTATGTTTCTGCCCACACTATCAAGCTTCCTGGGTTACTTTGCTTTTTTTTTTTTTGTTTGTTTGGTTTTGTTGTTGTTGTTGTTGTTTTTGTTTTTGTTTTTATTTTACTCTTTACTCCTCTTTACCTGCTTCTTTTGTGATCCATTTGTCATCTACTAACTTTATCAGGAAGAATGTATCAGGTTTTCCTCCAACAAAAAAATGAAACAACTGAGCATATAAATGGATCCCTTTAGGACCCACAGGGAGTTCACCTGTTTCAGGATGATCCCCTATTAATAATTACTTTTTGAAACATATCATCCAGTTTCCAATCCTTTTAATACACACCATGTTGGGTTTGTATCAAATGTCATAATTATGGTGGGAAAAGCACAGGATATGAGCTATAAAGGATGGAAAATGTGTTTTGGGTTTTTTGGTTGGTTTGTTTCTATTTATTTCTTTTTTTCACACATACACACATAGAACATTTGTTACTCTTTATCAATTAGTGAAAGAAACACCTGGGAAAAATTACGCCATGTGTGGCAGACAGATTTCTTCTCCTAGTTCAGTTGTGGCTTAAAGATTTGTGATAGCAGTTTTACATGACCCAGGGTGAACTTCCATTAACTGATTTCCTGGAGGAGTAATTAAAAGGAAATGATTTGCTTTTCTGATCTCTGCTTAACGTTTATCTTATGTCTCAAAGGTGAAATGAACAAAAGTGGAGGAAAAATATGCAAAGCTAAAAATAACACAAAATCACACATTTTTCTTTAGTATTTGGTGCATATGTAATTTTATGTGATGGAATTAGGCAGTAAAACAGTTAAACTCATTTAAATCCCACTGGAGCATTTGGCAAAGAAGACAAAACAGCTTCTAAACCTAATTGTGTTTTTTTTTCCACACCTTGAACTTCCAACTTAACATGAAGAGTGTTATTGTATCAGAGTAGAATACTTCTATGACTTTAATGGTTTCCTTTTTTTATGGCACCTTCACTCAAACAGAACTTAGTCTAGTTTCCAGAAGCAGTTCAATTACATTGCTGTTCTGTAGACTTTTTATTAGATTCTATAAAATTATCTGTTTTTGTTTTCATTTAGCTGGTGCACTTCACTTGCTACATCTTCTGTGTGAGAACTGTACTATATTTGAATGTATATGCATGTACGTGTGTTTCCCTTCTCCCATATTCTGAGCTCTGACTGCGGTCTATTATCTGGAGGGAAACTTTAGAAGCTGTATCATAGTTCAGGAAGCAGGAACTGGCTTTTGATAAAAGGCTTCCTTTTTCTCCTCCACAATACATCTGGGGCCTTTCACAGCTTATTACTGTAATATCAGCTTAATGCAGCATTGACATACAACTGAGAACTTCAACATTTTAAAGCTGGAAAGAAAAATTTGCTAGCAGCGGGGATATTAATTAATGAAAGGTACACTGCTTTGGTTAATTGCTAGTCCAAAAGTTCCTTAAGCTTGTCACTCTGCATCAACTCTTTGGAGGGCTGCTTAGAAAATGGTTTAAAAGCCAGGAAAGTGCTTGCCAGAAAGTCATGCTGCTGCTGCAGACCAGTTTTTGCCTGAAACTCCAGATGCATCATATGGGCACAAATTCCACAGGGTTGAAGGGATTTTCATATTTATTTTTCCACACAAACTTGAATATATTTACAAGGGAAGGTTCAAAGTGTTGATTTTAATCACTTCATTTGAGCAAGATAATTTTTTTATTCGCTAATAATAGTTTCTTAGAAGAAATTTAAACTGGGAAAGTATGTTGTCTAGAAAGAAGAAAGAAAATGTACTTTTTGCCTTAAATTCTCACAATGCTTTTTTATTTTCTTGCTGAAAAGTTGGAAGTATTGGGGGGGGGAGGGGTGGTGTTAGTTTATACATATCCCCATCTTTCTGGCAAAATTGAAGAAAATTTTGCTATTACTACTGCAAAAAACTTTTATTAATGAAAAATCTTATAAAATGAAGCTAATTTGGAATTCCTGCAAATAATTTGTGATCAAGTTATCAGTCTTCTTGTTCATCTTTGAGATTATGACATTTAAATTCTTTCTGAAACATGAATATCTGTGGAGATTTCTATGTGTCACCTCATTCAGGATTTAAAATCATATGCTAAATCTTCCAAGTCAGTTGCCAGTCCTAGGGATTAGGGAACTACTATGGTTGATTTTTACCTGCAATTTGATATCTATAAAAGTGTTTTGGAATCTGGGGAAAAACTCATGTCTGACTTAATCACAAACTAACTTAAATATGTCCAGGTACGCATTACTACATAACATATTAAGAGTTGAAACCAAATTAAAACTAATTTAAAGTGTATAATGTTAAGGATTAGCAAAAGGAATAAGAGACTCAATGTAGGATGCAGTAAACTCATGTTTAATATCACAAATATTTCTTAACAAGCAGAAATGGACTGGAGAATAAACTGAAGAAAATGGATGGAGCTTTTATTGTTAGAAAAATTTGCATTGTAGAACAATATTGAATTGGCAGTAGATTCAAGAATGAGCTGTATCAACTTCAGCTCCATGCCTACTTCAAAGGGTCCACATATAGATCACAAGTCTGTGTTTAAGTGCTTTGTTGAATTAGAGTGTTCTGTCCATGCAGACTTAAATCTTGCCTCATTGAAAGAGACATAACTTTAGTTAACTAGTAAAGGACTACTGGATAACAACAGGAGGAATATTTTTCTGACATGTTTTCTCTTTAAGTATGGACAGGGAGTAGAAAAAGAGCTTTCAAGTTCCCTTGAATTGCCAAGGAGAAATGAATCAATAATGGTATTAACACACCTCTCATTGTTGAGGCAGTATTTCTGACCTGGTGAAATCTGTTGCAAAATCAGGCTATTTTAAGAACAAATATGTATACATCAATTTTCTTTTATAAATGAAACTGAATATATTGCAGCTCCTTGTAAATCAGAATTCGTATCAGTGAAGAAGTGAAAAAAAAAGAACCTTGAAAACACTGTTAGGAATATCTACTGTACTAACATAATGCTAGCCTGAAGCATATATACCTGTTGGTTTTACTTTCCTCTCTCTCTTGAGTGTGAGGAATCAGACAAGAATCTCCATTGAGTTGCTTCCACACTTCTCAGTAGGTGGATCAAGGAAGCATTGTAACACATTTCCTCCAGTTTTCTGAGCCAGCTCTCTACCAGGTTTTGCTGCAAACCCATGAACTCACAAACTCATCAGAAAAGAGAAAATGTGACTGTAAACTCCAAAGTAATGTGTGTTTCCATGTGATACTGAGATTCATTGCAAGGGCAAAAAAATTTTGTATAACTGTATGGAAATCTGTGAAGAACACATGGAAGTTACTAAAAAGCACCCATGTGCCCAATACCCCATCATCTGAAGTTATACAGGAATGTGCATGTGGAAAGACTGCACACATATGTGCACGCATATATACATATGTACAGTGGAATAACTCTAGATCTTTGTGTGTCCTTGTTTACTACAAATAATACAATATCACTGTAAAGTAAGCAGTTACACAGCTGCTTAGTCTGCTCATTGCAAAGTTTGTGGGCCTGTTTTTGTCTTCCCAAGTGCCATAGATTGTTACTTCAAAGTTGACTGAAGTGAGATTGCAAAATGCTGAAATACGGTAAGGTAGCACTTTTGAACCACTTTGCATTCATTTTGTAAAACCTGAAGTGATGAGCACTGGCAAAAGAACCATTTTATTCACTTTAGCAGATATTTCTAAGATGTGCTATTCTGACAGTCTTTGATAGCATTTACGCTCCTTGTTCAATTCAAAGTCTATAAACTTTTTCTCTTTAAAATTATATTTCCTCTTGCTGTTTGGAATGTGTTTCCTGCAAAACTGATTTCTGAAAAGCTGTAATAATAACCAAAGAGTAATACAACCAAAAGATTTATGAAAAACATTTTTTCTTGCCTTTTTTTTTTTTTTTTTTTTTTAGAACTAATTGCAAATAAAAATAAATGGTTTAAAGAAATTCCAGGTCATAAAGTAGTTTGTACTTTACTTTAAAATGATCCTATTTCAAAGTCTATGTCTGAGTTTCAGAACTGGGAATATATACAAGCCATGCTATAGGAAATAACAGTTAATCTGCACATAAATGTCCGTATACGGCAAGTTCTAGTACTGCTTGAAAACAGTCTATCTGAGTTTAGGTGCAAGATTATTCTTATGTCTGAGGATAACTGCCTCTATCAAAGTATGGCTGCAAGATGCTATCTGTTAGAGCAAAACAAAAAGTATATTTTTGGTTCAAATAAGCATTTTGAAGTTAAAAATTCTACACCTCATTTTGTGTTGTTATTGCAGGATTACTATATGGCTGACAAAGCATATGGAAGTAGATTGTTTTTCCTTCTTACTTTAGGTTAAATACTACCTTAATTGCCAGCTCTTGCTGGATGCAGAGATCCTATTCTTTTAAGGTCTCTCCTCCAACCAGTTTTAACCATTTTATAGAGCCATATGAACTGGTTCTGATTTTCAGATATTTGGAAACATATACAATAACATGTTTCAATTATTTCAGTTGGAGAAGGGGGCAGTTGACCTGTTTTTTGGAACTTTCTGTGTCTGGCTAAACAAAACAAGTATGTAATGCGCTAGGAGGGTCTTTCATGCCATAAAGTTTTTAAACTGTGAATCCTGTTTCCTGGCTTCTTTTATAGTACAGTCTTCAAAGGAATAGTTTCTTTTGATTGTCATTGATGTGCCTTATGCTGAGAAACTAATTACTCAATGAATAGGAAGTAGTAAACACAAAAGGGAATTTCACAGAAGTCACATGAGCTTTGAAAATGCAAGCAGCATTATGTTGCTTCCCCTGAGTTTGGGTGCCTGAGCACATAAAAAAGCCAAGCTTCTTATCTCAAAATTCAGTTCATGTTTCTGAGGCATAATTTGTGGTTTACGCACAGTCTCTAAAGGATTTTATTTCACATCTGCAGTTGAGAGAAAACAGCATTTGACTGAACTGCTAACTAATCCCTAGAGAAAGTGATCATTCTGTATTAGGTCAAGATTATCAGAGAGGTATTCATTAAAGTCCCAGATGAGCAAAGCATTTAAGCTTATGCTTAAGTGCATCACTGTTCTACAAAACACTCACCGTGGCATTTAGACATATGTCTAAAGTTAAAAGCTTAAGCACTTTACTGAATATGTGGTGCCTATGAAATCAATGGCTATGTTGAAATACGCTGAAATAGTTTTTGCCTCAAAGATTTGTGAGAGATAATGCCAGTCTTTCTAGTTTGTTATCACACCATTGTGTCGAATACAGAATTGCTAACACAGTAATCCTTTTTTCTCAAAAAACCCTTTTTTTTTTTTTATTTTTTCATTTTCGGCAAAATGAAATTATAGCCAGGTTCTGTTTCAGTTGTTTTTTGTTTTTTCTTTTTTTTTTGTTTTGTTTTGTTTTGTTTTGTTGTTTTTTTTTTTTCCCTGAAATGGAATTCCTATCTTATTTCTATCCTCTTTTAGAGTTCCTGAACTTAAATGCCACTGAAATAGAATGAGCTAAATATAACCCTTCAGAATACAGGCTACTCCTTCAAAATTCCAAAATAATGTCCAGCTCAGCAATAGTATATTTCTGACCTTTCTGACAAAAACATCGAACTGTCATTTTGGTGTCCCTGCCCATGGCAGGGGGGTTGGAACTAGATGATCTTCAGGTTCTTTCCAACCCTAACTATTCTATGACTGAATGGACTGAATTAGAGAATCATTGTGATAACTCTCCACCATGTATTTTATTTAAATGAAATTTGTACAAACCACCTAATTCATACAACTAGTATTATTCCCCAAAACAGCTTTATCAGACCCCGTTTCTTTTATCAAAACCAAAGAATGTGAAACTTTCACAATTTGGGGTCTCTGAATTGTAAAGATTCGTATGATAAAAAATTCTGTTCAAGCTTCACATAATTTGTCAGGATTTTCTGATTTCTCTGTGAAGCTTTTATGTAAAAGTCAAAAAACATAGGAAACTTAGTAACCCATTTAAGAAAAAAACACAACTAGTTGAAGGAATATATGTCAGCCATGTAGTTGCACATGAGTTATAATATGGATAAGGTGAACAGAAATTCAATATTAATGCAGCCTTTGCACATTGAAAAAAAATCAGTGGAGTGGCACCTTTAAGCTGTCTAAACTTGGCATAAGAACATTACTCTTAATAAAGCTTTTCTGAATAAAAGCTTTAGAAAGAAAAATATCCCAAGTCTGTCATATATCTTCCTTTACACCTTTTCCTGCTCTTCCCACTACTACTTAATGACTGTAACAACCGTTTCCAGACCTGCCCTTCTTCATGCTTACCAGTGGAAAGACACTCTCACATTTGGCATCAGCTTAAACAAGAAGGGGTTTCTCAGATTAAGTGCTTACACCTTAAGCATTTGTAAAATATTGTACTTGCAGAACATCTGCACCACCTGAAATTATGTGAATTTATGCCAAATTCATGAAACTGTTTGGAATTTACTTAAATATCTTCCTTGTGATATTGTTCTCTAAATTATAGAGTTTTATATCTAATTGTTTTGGAGACTATCACTTTCTCTATTTTTACACATTTCCCTGGTGGCATGATGATTTATTCTGAATTTAGGGAAGCATTTCCTTAGACCTGAATAGTGCACCTTGGAAAGGAGGATACTTTTTGTTCTACTGCAAAGAAACAACCTCTCAGCCTATAATTAACCTTGATATACTCTAAAAAAGGCCTGTTTTTCCACTTTTTTTTTTTTTTTGCTTAGAGATGAAGCCAATAATTGGCTACTCTCTACATGCATGTCTCTAATCTTATATCTGCTGAGAGACTTGTTGATAGTGGGTTTTGTGTGAGATGAGGCTTGGGATTTAGGTGTTGATCCTTTTTCTGAAGTAAAATATTTCCTGCAAAGCTTTCCTCTGTTTCTGCAATCTCAAAGCTTTGGAAGAGCTGTCAGGTTGAATGGGGTGCAGGTGTCCACATGCTGGTAGTGGGGAGAAAGTGGCTGCAGGGGTTGGCCTCTGTGAGGAGAGACCAGAGGTGCTGTGTGCAGGATACAGCTGCGCCCAGCTACCTCCATAGTACCCACCACAGGCCATAGCTGAGACACTCAGACAAGACTGTAGTTCCTTTGGGGAAAACAGGTTTAAGAAAAAGCAGTAACACCAGAAAGCAGAGAGGAGAGAGGGGAAAGGAAAAAAGCATGAGAAGTGACCCTGCAGACACCAAGGTTAGAAAGGGGAAGAAGATGCTCCAGGTGCTGAAGCAGACGTTCCCTTGTGATTAACGGAGGATTGACCATGGTGGAGTAGGTTGCCCACCTGCAGCCTGTATATGACCACATTAGTCCAAATACCCACCCTGCAGTTCATGTAGGACCCCATACAGAATCAGGTAAAAGTACCCCAAGGGAAGCTG
>JBCJKH010065147.1:2249-13210 GCA_039877255.1 Loriculus beryllinus | reverse complement strand
TATTATTGGTGGTAGCAGCAGTGGTTTGTGTTATACCTTAGTTACTGGGCTGTTCTTATCTCAGCCCGTGGGAGTTACACTCTTTTGATTCTCTTCCCCGTCCCTCCGGGAGTGGGGGGTGGGGAGGGAATGAGTGAGAGGGCTGCATGGCTGACTTACGGCCTAGGCTTAAACCATGACAGTTCTTTTTGGTACCCATCGTGGGGCACGAAGGGTTGAGATAATGACGTATCTGTCTGGAGTGTGTCTAATCGTATTTGTGATAAACATTCATTGTTTTGGATTAGTAGTCACTTATCACAATGCTGATTTACTGGTTCTCAAAGTTGTTGCTCTTGATTTCGGAGTTTCAGCATGTCGTACCTTACTTACAGTCGGTATTTGCTGTGTTAGTGTTTATCGGCTGGGGGCCTTGGGCTAAGGTTCTTGTCTCATTGTACTTTATGGTGATGACTTGTAATGCAATAGACTCATTGACTGTGAAACTGATCTGGCCTGTGTTCTCAGTGTAGTCACAGCCTCTATACTTTGGGAGGTATATAATAGAAATGCTTAACAATTACACCTCTTTTTTCTCCTTCTTGGGTGGTCAACCTGTGAAGAAGACATTCTCATACCTTCCCAGCCCCCACCGCACACACCCCCCACCCACCCCCAGACCATTTACAGCATCATTTGAGAGTTCTGAAGGTTTTGAATGGCCTTTAATTACCCTTGAGGCCTGTTTGCTGATTGTGATGGGGATGTTGGCACGCGTACAGAGTGTTTTTTGCCCATGACCATTTTGTCTGGTCCCGGAAGTTAAGCAGAGTTGGGTTTGGGCCTTGTATGGGGTTAAATGGCGATATAGGAGGACCAGGAGATTTTCCTCCAGGCTGGACAGCCATGAGTGGCAGGGTGTGTGGGATAGTATGGGCAAGTATCTAGGCCAGTGGGCCCCTCCAGTAAGCTGGAATTTCACCACCAAACAAGTGCAAAAAGTGGAAAAATTAGCAAAACTCTTAAATGAGATGTGTTGTCAGTCTGGCCATACCAGAGATGGAAAAATCAGGGCAATGTGCTGGAGCTTGGCCTACGCTTACAGGGCCTTGTTCAACACTATCCAGCACCTTCAAAAGGAAAAAAAAAAAAAAAAAAAAATGCCCCTGGATATGAGGGCAAAGCAATAGGCAGTGGAAATACTCCAGCTCCAAGCACAGCAGCTACACCACCCCCAGCGACAAGTACAGTCGCTACTCAAACCAGTGACAATCACTGCTTCTAAACCAGAGGACCAATTCGTACCAATATCGGTTGCCCCTGTACGCAAGAGAAAAAGCAAAAAAAGAGGCAAGAAGGGTGAAGCAAGATGAAAAAACAATGTACTCATCACGCGGTCCAGCATTTGTTCAGGAGTCATCATTACATGATGAAGATCAAGAAGAAGAAGAGGTGACTTCTTGACCTCGGACCTCAACAGAGCTACGGAATATGTGAAAAGATTTTACCCATCAAACAGGGGAGCACATCATCACCTGGCTGCTCCGATGCTGGGACAATGGGGCCGATGGTCCCGAAACAGAAGGTACTGAAGCAAAGCAGTTGGGATCACTTGCTAATGAAGGGGGAATTGACAAAGCAATTGCAGAGAGAAAAGTCCCTCAGTTTTTGGAGGCGGCTCTTGGCAGCTGTGAAAGAAAGGTTTCCATACAAGGACGATGTCATGAAGTCATTCGGCCAAGTGGACTACTTTAGACAAAGGCATCTAATCTCTGAGGGAATCAGCCATCGTAGAGATGATCTATCACATCAAGCCGAATAACGGGGATATACCCATAGACCCAGATGAAGTCGAATGTACACGACCCATGTGGCGGAAACTTACACGGAATGCACCGTCATCGTATGCCCATTCATTGGCAACAGTAACCTGGAATGACATAGTACCACTAACAGTGGATGAAATGATTCATAAACTCCAAGAGTTTGAAGACAATCTCACCCCTTCCGTCATCTCAGCTGTGGAAAAACTCTCCCAGGATCTCAAACAATTGAGGGACAATTTATCTGATCTATCCAGCTCCTCACATGTACCAACACACATCTCAGCTATTAACAAAAGGCATCCTACTGCTCAAGAGAGAAGATACAGAAGGTACACACCACGGGCCACCCTATGGTTTTACCTGAGGGATCATGGAGAAGACATGACAAAGTGGAATGGAAAACCTACTTCAGCTTTGGAGGAACGTGTGAGTGAATTGATGAGGGGAGGAAAGAAAGAGGGGTGGGGAGTAGAAACTGGGTTTAAACCACAACAGTTCCCTATGTGTTGCTTTGTGGCAGCAAGGAGGGCCTGCCTGGGTTCTCTGTTCTCCATGACTGACTTGGTGTGGTTTTTCACCGATTCTCTGACATGCAGGAAAATAAATTCTGCTTCTTTTCTTAGACACCTCTTCCCTGTGAAGGCAGCTCTAGGTGCTAACATAGAGAATATGGAGGCATGCTTAGTTGTGGTTGAAGAAAAGCTGAAAAGCCTATTTGCAGTGTAGACTGGCTTGGTCTCTTAGGTTTTGGTAGTAATTCAGCATGCTGCTACACTAGGAATTGAGCCATCAGTTTGAGATGCATTAGATTCACGTGACCTCCTTTCACCACATATTTCAGGCCTTGTGGCAAAATAATTAAATAAATAGAGAGAAATCCAAATAAAAATGGTAGAATTGGATCAAGCCTCAGACTAGTATTGGTAGTTGTACTTGAGCTTCTCTTTTACAAAATAGGTAAACAGCCTGATGTGTCTTTCCAAATAGTTCAGTAATTCAGAGAAGATATGTTTGGATTCCCTCAGGAGGCTTTCGAAATGCTTGTAGTACCTGAGTCTCCAACACAATCAGTTAAAGCTTTGAAACCCTGCATAAGCTTGTTAGTGCTTGATTCTGGTTCAGGTTGTTATCTATGAGGCAGTAGAATTATCCTAAGGAAAGCAACATCCCTGACTGCAGGACCTTAGCAGTTTCAATATGTAAGTAGCAAGTCTGAGGAAATCTTATGGTCTTGACTGTGATTAAGGGCTAGGAATTCAAACCCAGCTGTTTTGTTTAGTCATTGATTTCTGTTGTACCTACTTTGCTTAGCTCAGATGTCAGCAAACAAGTTTAGCTCTGAAGGAAAAGCCCTTTGACTCATGAATGTTTTGACTGCTACTGACTTCAAAGCCTAACACGAATTTCTGCTCTGTCTGGCCAAGTTATAGTCTTAATCATATAAAAGCATATTCTGCTTGGTGACCAGCTTTTGGCAAGCATATTCTCTTCACTTGAGAGAACTTGGCATATTCCTGAAGACATCCAGTATGTGACTTTTCATTAGCCTATAGACTTTGGTTTTTTACAAACATAATTATATCAAATAAAGTCTATGTGAGTGTCCCTGTAGTATGAGTGCAGTGCAACCCAAGAGCAGCCATACTGAGTAGGACTCAGGGTGCACTAGTACTCTTCTGTGTTTTGGCAGTGGTTGACTGCAGTGCTTACAGGAGACCACGAGAAGTGGGGCGATGACACACTGATGCATCTGACTCAGTGCACTCTCTCACCACTCTGAGACTGCATGGAACAGTTTGTAGGTAGAAGTCAGTGATGGACTGGGGTTTTTCAGGGAATATCTGAGGTGAGATAAATAGGCTGAGGCTGGGAATGTGTGAAATCGGCCTTAGCAAGTTGCCCTCACTGGTAATGTCTTGAGTTGTGTATCGAGTGCATCGTTAGTGAGTTTGCAGATGACACCAAGCTGGGTAGGAGTGTTGATCTGCTAGAGAGTAGGAAAGCTCTGCAAAGAGATCTGGACAGGCTGGATCAACAGGCCAAGTCCAGTTTTATGAGGCTTAAGAATGCAAAGTTCTGGGTCCTGCACTTGGATCACTACAACCCCAGGAAACACTAATTGTTGTGAGTGCTTCATCCCTGGAAGTGTTCAAGGCCAGGTTGGATGGGGCTTGGAGCAACCTGGTCTAAAGGAAGGTGCACCTGCCCATAGCAAGGGTTTGGAACTGGATAATCTTTAAGGTCCTTTCTAACCTAAACCATTCTATGATTCTATGAAATATATTTCAGAGCATGTTTTGGCAGTGGTTGACTGCAGTGCTTACAGGAGACCACGAGAAGTGGGACGATGACACAGTGATGCATCTGACTCAGTGCACTCTCTCACCACTCTCTCACCACTCAATCACAACAAGGTAGTTGCTGTATGGAAATACTGCACTCCTCTGCTGATAAAAAACATATGAATTCTAACAAAACATGTAGTTAAAATAATTAAACCCATGTGCTAAAAGCTGGGGTACAGTGGCAAAAAAAGAGGACTGACTTCACAGTGATCCTAAGCTTGTAACTGTGCTCAACATTCCTAGGTGAAAAAAGCAGAACATTTTCCGTTACATGCCTATTTAACACATTCAAATAGTAAACAGTTTCATGATGGTGCTTCATGATTTTTAATCTACACCACAGTGGCTTTGTGGTAGTTTTCCAGAAACAGCTCAAATCACACGTATTTTCTTCAGATTTCTGATACGGTGGCATAATTGCTCCTGCTGTAGTGTTTCCTCACACCTTTAGTCTCTTGTCTTTCAGGACTATTTGCTAGCTTGTTCTGTCTGTTATAGTAGTTTCTCAACATTGCTGCTTGCTAAAATGCCCAGAAAACTTTGGACAAGACTGAGGCTTTCCTATTTTAAGGAGCAGCTTTGAATTTTCTTTTGTGTGACGCTTTGAGACTCTTGTTAATCAACAGATAATTGATTTTTTTCTTTTCCTGAATGTACACAGTTTGGAACAAATAAATATTCTTAAAAGGGTGCTTTATTTAGTCTTAATTTACCCAAGGACTTCAAGTGTGTTTAGCTGAAAACAAATATGCTGCACTGCATCATCATGTAAAAAGTTGTTGTTTAATGAAAATCACAGGAGGAGTTTATCTTTCTCTTCCCAAACCCGTGCCCAAGATTCTGCTTTTCCAATATTCATCTTGGTTGCAAGGAGCAGGTTTGTGGAGAATATACATATCCCCAAGGAATACAGCACCTAATGCATCTGATACTGTTTCTTCTGTGATGGGGTGAACAAAGCAGTAGATTCCTTTTCTCTTTTAAAGGTGAATTAAATATTTGCTTCACAGGTTTATTTTAGGCCCTCATTCAAGGAAGGTTTAGCTGTTTTGAGGAAACAAATTGAAAGAAATGAACTAGCACAATCACTTCCTCAAAGCAAAGCAAGGTCTGATGTTATTGTCATTTGGCGATGGCTTCAGGAGGTTTGTGAGGCAGATGGAGCTTTTTCTCAGGTCAGTACTGTGCTGTTGCAGGGTTCTACCTAGAGGGTCCAGAGCTGTAACCCAGTTTTAATCTTATTGATAGTCTCTAATTTGCTTTATATCTACTATTTATATCCAAAGCAGGATGCTTTGCTGGGACTCTTTGTGCATTAATTGATTAGTTGATCAGAGCTCTAAGGGACTAATTTCTGTATAAGTGAAAAGCCCAAGAACTGGTAACACCTTTTCCATCTGCTTCATTTGAACAAAAACAAGCTAATGAGACAGTCCCCATGTATGATTTTCAAATCCCCATGTATTTTGATTCTCTAAAATTGCAGTTGCTCTTACAATCAATTGTAAAACACTTCAAAACAGCCAGAGGACTTTCTCAGCCTGGTTACACTGATTAAAGTGAACCACATAAAGGCTAGAGCTTGCTGCTGAACAGCCTTTTGCTTTTTTGACTTAGTGTCAGGTGCACTGCATGAGCCAGGATTTCATAGGATGAACATGTGTGTAGGTGCATGCATTCATGGGAAACAGAAATCTCAGACTGTCTCCTGTCAGGGTTGTTGACATTCTGCATGCATAATGGCAAGGATGCCTTGGCATGTTTTCTGCACTCTGTGCAGAGTGCTTGCAGTTGCAGTGTTTACTTAGAGCAGTGTTGAAAAGCAGATCATCTGGAGTTGATGTGAATCATAAACTGAGCCCTTCCAAGGGCACAAAATATGCTGGCAGCTTCTTCTGCAAGGAAATAATTCATGCCATTTGTGGTTTTGTTTACAATGGGATTTTGAATATCTCATCTCCCAGTGATGATTAGGGATAAGCCTTTTCCTGTGTTGTACGGTTAGAAGGCAATTGACTCTTGAAACATGTTTTCTTAGAGTATACTGGGTGCAATGTTACTGCCTGACTTTGGTTACTCATTTAATAATAATGGGTACTATCACTGAAATCGTATGACGAAGAGTTGTTGCATATGTAGTGTAGCGCTGCCTGATACAGTTGTCCCCTTCTGTGTGGTAGGATATACATCTGTCTGCTGGGAAGTAAAGTGAAACACAAGTGTCACAGAGCAGTTATCCTGAACCTTTTGTGTTTACTTTTCTGTGCCATGGCTTCAGCAGCATTAGAACAAGAGGATCCTGTGAGAAATTATTTAATCTTTTTCTATGCCTTTCTGTTAGATTTCATTAAAATGGATTTTTGGAAATCTGGAGGTAGGGTCAACAAAAACTGCAGTTCTCCCCAGTAGGAAGAGGTAAAGCAAATACTTTGGAGACACTTGGCTTGCTACCAGAATTGTACTCTTGCTTTTGATCTGCATTTTCAGGAAGAGAAGCTGCACTTCTGAATATTGATCTCAAGCACACCTGTTGAGGTTGTTTAATTCGCAATGTCACCTGTGTATGAACTGGGTGAAAAAGGCAGCATACAAACAGAAAAGAGGCTGTTCTGATAGTGAACACTTTGTGGACACTTACTACATGTATAATTAAGGTCTACTTCGTCATTGCTGATTAAAAATACCTGACCGTTTCTTCTGCAGCTGTTTGGTCTGTAGCCGTACAGATCTGTGCCTTTTCCCTGGTTCCCTCGTGTGTTCAGTGGAGACAAGTGCCAGTATATAAAATATGCAGATGGGACCCACTGCTTACTGTAAAAAAGGAAAGAGGCTAGGGTGAGATTATCTCTTAGAATAAGTTTTCTTCAATACACTGTTTTTAAACCCCAAGGGCCTTCATACCACCAAAAGGACAGACCTGGAACAAAATGGCCAAGGTAGAAATGTCAGACTCTTTACAATGTTTCAGGTGTTGAACTCTCACCTTGAAGCACCACAGGGAGGGTTAGATGTAAAGTGGTTACAGTCCAATGCTTTCTGGCCGTCTCTTGGAAGGTACCACATAATGACTGACAAAAGCTAAAGAGCACAGAAACGTAAGTTACTCAAGAAAATCTTTGCCAGGATTGCTGTGAATGTGCAGGAGAAATGGAATTCCATATTCTGAGCCCCTTTAATGAGCTAGATCATCCCGAGTAGAAAAGTGGGTAGGAGTATCATGTGTGGTAGTGGAACTTGAGAAGTATTTTTGTACTACTTTCAAGTGACTTTTTATGATTAGATTTTGACTTTCACTACTGTTCTGTTCTGCCATTTGGAGTGGCACAAAAGAGGTATTAGACAACCTTAGTACAAAAGACTCAGCATTAAACCCTAGAAAAAACAGTAAGTTGCTAGCATGTTTCAAAGGTTAAAATAGTGAAAAAGAAAAGACTTCCAAAGGTGAACCTGTAGATATTTTAAAAGAGAGAAAGAGATATAAATTAGTAGTATTGAAACATCATTTTTGGCTGACACAACCTTACTTTGATGTATAATGGATCAAATAAAAGGAGACCCAGCTGAAAAAGCAGCAGCAAGTAGATTGGTATTACAAGAAATGAGCTTTCAAAAGAGAAACCTTGTAAAGGAAGGTTCTGTGCTAACTGATAAAATGGACTCCTAATAGAGAAAAATAATAGACCTTTGCTCTATTTCCCTGCAACAGAGAGGCTGAGAGAGTGGTACCTGATAGTGTGTGTGTGTGTGTATGCGCACATGCTGTATGACAGCGCATCACCGTGTGGGTGACTGTATGCGTATGTTAGCAAATGGATGTATGTGTGTGCCTGCACCAGGGAATTGTACAGCAGATTTAAACGGAGGCATTTTCAAACTGTAGCACAAATGTTTCAGTCAGGGACAAAAAGAAATCACTTCAGCCAGATAGAAGGGTGCTCAGTTTTCAAATGACATGATTTGACTTTGTTTTTAAATGACCTTTCTTCGCATATTGTGCTTCAAACATTTTATTTAAATAGTTGGTGACGTGCTGTATAGACAGTTTTCCCTTGTGTTTACAAAGGGGCAGATGTGGTCATCTGTTATTATTTATTTATATATTACTGAGTTGTACTGAAGGGTTTGAACCAAAATACAATTAAAACTGCAGAAGATGCTGAGGTGGCTGTTGTGGGGTAGCCAGAAGCCATTTATGTCCTTATCGATTTCTTTCAATTTTGAATTGTAGTGAGTTTGAGGTTTTTTAAATGTTGTTAGCTAAACAGAATGTGTCAGTCTGTTTTTCATTCTGCATGCAATGCAATTTATTTTTAGGACTGTTCTGAAACATATAATTATCCGAGTGCTGGATAATCCTTGCAGTATTTCTGAGGGAAAGATGTCAGTTGCTCAAATCACAATGCCTTCAATAAGATGAATATTCTTTCTTCAACAGTTTCTGGCCTGGATTTTAAATTGCATGTGTGCCTCCAGGATGCTCTCTCAGTTGCCTCATGTTGCAAAAGTAAACAGAAGTTCTTCCATCACGCACATGTGTGCACAAGTGTGTGTGTGTATAGGGCTTGTACACCATGCTGTGAAACAGCATAAGTGCCTCATAAGCCCCACTTTTCTGTCGCTGAACTGTTTCACACTATTGGTGTCCCAAATGTGGGCTCATTTTCCCAGTGTGCAATAAGCCAATCTCCTACACAGAGTCAAGATCTTGTTTAATTCATATCTGTGCAAAAATGGGTGCTAGGATATAGTTCCACAAGGCTAGCACAGACACAGTCTGCCCGACAGTCACTTTTACACATTTCAAAGAGTAAAATTCAGTGTTTTCCATATACTTAATACTCTATATCTACAATCATGGGTTTTTATATTCTCTCATCTCTGTTTAAAGACAGTATATATTTATTTCATTCCGTATGTTCCATGAGTAAGGGTCTCTGTGAGCAAGGGTCTCTTATCTCAGGGCAGGTGTGTTTTTAGTAATGAAACAAGTTCCTTTAGTAAAACAGTTCTCTTCTGTTTTGCTGAGCTTTTCAAAACTACTTCTGCCTTACTAATCTTTCTGAAGTTCGTTGTTACTCTTCTGATCCAGATGGTCTCTTTTATTAGTGTTCTACCTCTCCTCAACATCTATGAGCTTGTAAGGAAATGGTTTTTTTCCTTTTCCTTGCTGTATGTTACTCCAAACACATTTTCAAGCTTTCACACACACAGTCCTTTACAAAATCTTAACTTCTTCATTGACAGATAGCAGCTATCACCATCCAAACAGCCTTTGAGATTTTACAGTTACTTCAAATCATCTCTAGCAGTCTAAAGTGACTGAGTCAAAATGAAGCTTGAAGGGATTGGCCAATGTTTAAGCTATGTGAGGCTGCTGCACAAGCAGTGGTGGTCATAAATTTAGTGGTCAAATGTGTTTTCTCTTTAGCTCTTCTTGCCTGGATGAAGCTGAAGAAGCTTTTTTTGGGAGCATTTTATTCTTCTGAATGGGTTCTTCACTCTCCATACACTGCTTTTCTTAATTACATAATGAGACGTTAACTGAAAGGCAGCATGTGTTTTTAGCTTTACTCAACGTAGTGCTCTGCTACTTTATCTTTGTGAAGTGCTTGTGTTTACATAAGTGTTTTGGGCCAGTTTGTGTAGCATTTTAACATGCTTCATATGAAAAAACATTATGTAACAACCAATCTTGTGAGGTTTCTACCTGCATTGAATAATACAACATGATGGTTCAGAGAAGACACTGACTTATGTTTTTGTTACTACAGCTGCATGTTTTGCTTTCTTCCCTCTTTCTCTCTCCCTTGTCAAAGTTCTTAGCAGAAATACCCACTCCCCTTGACACTGAAGAAAGCTCTTGAAATGCAAATAGAAAAAGCTAGCAAGAAACCACTGGAGAGTAAATGGGAAACTGGCACCAGGCATGCACACAGCTGGGCATGTGACTGTTAATCCCATGGTGACTGAAAGGAAAGATGTTCAACAGCAGCAACTTCCTCTCCTTCAGAAGATCAGTTAAGTTCTTTTCCTAAAAGGAATGTGTGTCTTGTTGGAAAGACATCACTCACAAAGATCTGAGTCATTGGTGTTAAATGAAAACAAATGGTCAAGGTGAAATCCCATTTTCCCTGATGGTGGTGTAGCACAAGCTTGTGTAACATAAAGGCCACAGTCCTGTTAGCTCAGTGTAGCTTGTGTGTGGTTGTGTCTGTGATGTTCAGGAGGGGTGGCAGAGCAGGGGAACAGATTTGAAAGATGGTGTGGCAATATCTTCTGCTCATGTGGCATCAATGGGAGATGCGTCAGATCAAGAGTGTAATGGAGGGGAAACCCTGTGCTATCTTTCCTAATGTTTTTTATACCTTATCCAAAAGACGAAATGCTATTGTTTGCTGATCTAACTCTTCACATCAGATATAACCAAAAATTTGTGCTATGCCCCTCAGTAGATAAACAGTATTTTTTCTAGACAGCAGGATGTCTACTTTCAAAACTATAAGCAGATTTACTTTCCCCATAACTTCTCTGGGGTATAATTGTTTCTTATTTCCCCATAACTGCTGCTATTTTCACTAGGTTTCTGAGAATTTCCTTAGGCACAAAGATACAAATGTATCTTATATTGCCATAGTTTTCTTCTCCTAAAATCCAAGTGAAAACTCTCTGTGTTTTAATTGGTTTGGTGCTATCAGGGAGAACTGCTTTATCTTTGTTATGTGGTTAAGCTTGTACTGTTAAAGCTATACAAAGGATGCATATTGAGTGTTACTTAAGATACAAAATAACTTAGTTTTACAAAATAGCATAC
>JBCJKH010065144.1:38892-62497 GCA_039877255.1 Loriculus beryllinus | reverse complement strand
TAGTTAAACCAGGCAATTAACTATTCTTCTGCAAGAAAAGTTCTTACCAAATATATAAGTAAGTGCTTTTTGTGGTCACATACTAATAAACTTAAAATCTCAAGACAGAAGAAAAACATTATTCTTTAGATTTGACCGGTTTAGATATCCCTTAAACAACTGTGCTGATTGTCGGGGAATCTAGTTCTATAGCATTAAGCTTATTCATGCACATCCCCAAGAAGAAAATAATAATACAAGAATAAATACATAAAAGGAGGTTTTTTACACCAGTAATTACTAAACACTTACCTCATCTAGAAGACGCTCTTTTTCAACTTCAATTAAATCTCTCACCAAACTAAAAAAAAAAAAAAAAAAAAAAAAAAAGGAAAAAAGAAAAAAGGAAAAGAAACAGTATTTTAGCAAAGCTAAAATCCAGTACAGAACTCAAAACCCACCCTGTGCTTGCTGAGTATCCAGGTTTCCACTGAGATCAAAAGAGCAGAATACTATTCTTTAAGCCCCTAAGAAAGAAGCAGGGAATGAAATGGTTGAATGAAGATGAGTGCAGGATAACAGAAAATATGCCTATACTAGAGCCCATCCTGTAGCTATGAGGGCAGCTGACATAATATGGCTCACATACATATGACCAAACTCTCAAAACAGTGAACACATCCAAACTACCCACTAGAAATAGCCCCTGGACATACACTATGACCAAATTCATGCTTTGGCATTGTCTGGCAGAGGGCTAGTCCACACAAACTAAAAATGTACCAAGAAATCTGTTAAAAAACTAAACAGCACAGACAACTGCATGCCAGTGCATGAACATCTGTTGTAACTTTTTATTTTATTAGTACTGATGTACATACCATGCCGCTTCCCCCCCCCCAACAACACTTCAGTGTAAGATTAGGGATTTGTAAAGAAAAGAAGCCTTTGTACTACCTACTTCTTTATTTTAATGAGAAGAGAAGTAGGTACTGTTGCTCCTGTTAAGAGAGAAGGAGCTGGAAAGATAAGGGAGTTCTACTCTGTATGGAAAGCAACAATGGGAAGCTCCAAAACTCTGCAAGAAATAAAGGTGACAAATTACTGGAGAAAGAAGCTGACTAAAACCCTGAAATGTTTATGGGTAAACACTAAAGGTAGTCTAAACACTATGGAGTCTAAGGGTGAGTAGTGTTTGCAAAAGCATTACAGCAAAATCTTTTCTTTAAGCAAATAGTTAAGATCAGCTCTTAAAGAAAAATAAACCTTCAGATAGGCATTTGAAAAACTATGAAGATGAAGAAGATACATCGTTATAAAGCTGTATTAACTTTGCCTGAAAAAATAATTAAAACTTAGTACTGGCTTACAATTATTAAAGCAGGTAGGATCTAATTCCTAAAAAAACAAATCTTTTTTATTCCTGGGTACCCATAATACTTACCTTCTTTCTTTAAAAAATATGTAAACATAAAGATGTGTAGATACACACAAAAGCACATTTTTATATTGACATATTTAAATATATTAAGAGAATTACTTACTACCATAATTTTGAGAAGATAATTTATGTAGAAATAGAATACTATAGCAGAACTACAACTGCAATTAAAAAAAAAAAAAAACCCAAACCAAAAAGGCAAAGAAACAAACAAAAAAAGACTTAATCTCTTTTTCAATACCTACAAACATATTCTCCAGAACATTTACCTTCCCAGGAAGTCATCTTTGTCTGGATCTTCATCAAAGAGCTCAATCTCTAGCTCCTGTCCTGGATGTTCATATACTAAGGCCTGCAAGTACAGTAAGATGGCACCGTCAATGGTAAAACTAAATAGCTTTATTTAAAGGCATAGTATCAGTAAAACATTGAATTGCAGTGTGTATTAAAATGTATCAATAAGCAAATGCTTCAGCAAAGATGCAATTCAATGAGTAGAATAAGTAAAAAATACTATTTAGATGCTATTTACTAATGTTGGCCTTAAGAGACTAGACTGCTTTTCAGAATTACTGATGCTTAGTTTAGGAAAAAGATATATATGTGTATATATATGTATGTATACATATACATATATATATATATATATATAAAAGCATCAATGGAGAATTTCTGTTTTGCTGCAGAACTTTGGCCTTTTAGAGGGAGACATCAAGAAGCTTGTCAAGAGAGTCCCCAAAATATCTTCTTTAACAAAAGAAACTTCAGAAGACAACTTTACTGAACGCGAAAGCTATTTTTATTGTTTATACCTCATAAACTTCGTTCCATTTTGGATTGAGATTTTCTTTGATGACCTTGCTTTGGAAAATCTGGTTACCCACACGGATGATTCCATAAGGATCTGACTTCCCTTTGACAATCCCCTTTAGGTAAGTATCTTTCCCCTCTAGGTCCTGAGCTTCAATAAAGTGTATCCTTAAAACACCCTGAAAAAGATGAGTTTATGCAGTAATCTGAAAGTTTCCATGTCATCGCAATTTATGCAATGTATGTTTTATAATTTCCACTGTGATTTCGCTAGTATGAAACTTAAATTGGAGACACTGTAAGTGCGGGGATATCAATGATGATTCACATACACAGCAGGCCTAGCACTCAAGAGGCTCCTGAAAAGAAAAACTGTCATCAACAATCAGAAACATTCCAGTTATATCGAGAAATGCCATGTTACTGGAAGTGACTAGCAATAAATAGCAACAACTTTCACGTGAAGAGCACTAACAATAATTTACAGTGATAATATAAAACATATGCTACTTAATTTTTGGTCCACACAGTTGAACTATATTTTAGCAAGTAATATGTTTAAGATTCCATTAAAACAAAGAAAAAATCTTGGTGTTATTAGGAAACATTAACTCCACAGAAAATACTAATAAATGAAATCGATTATTTTATCTGACTGTATTTACTACAGCTGGCACTACTGCAATAACTGTATTTAGAAATTTACATGCTTACCTTTGGCATAGGAAACCGCAACTGAGCAATCTGCACTTCACTGACAAGGGGGACTGTAATTCTATTTGGAAGGACCAGGTAGTTGGATATTATATCCAATATTATTGTATCTGATAAGCCACTGTTGGAGAAAATAATCCTCAGTTACTTCATGAGATTAAAACACGTTTTGTCACACTCATATGCTCCGTTTGCTGCTTAACAACCTAAAAGGAGAAAATATTTGCCTTTGGAGGGGACAGAAGATACACTTGGGGTTTTTACCACTTTTTTTAAAATAAAGGATTCTTGCCAAAATGCCCACCAGGTGGAAGCAGCTGACACTGAATAGCAGAAACCACAGAGATTAATATAAACTCATTTCCTTGCCACTGCCAAGTTGCCCCCTCTCCTGCCTTTTAAAACCATCCAGGCTAAATGGCTATTGCATAAGTTTTCTTGCCTGAATTGCATATAACCAAGCAGATGTTAACTGTTAATCTGCTTTTGTATTTCAATAATGATTTAACTGTCCCTGGAAGTTTGACTAAGCATTCCTATACCGTTACGAAACAAGTTGTCCTCTTCAGCTGGGAGGACTTGTCATTTAAAACAGACTCATGCCTGAGTAAAATATAGCCTGGGAAAGCAAAACAGTTTTAGTGATAGAACCGGCAGCCATGTATTTTTCCTGTGTTTTTATTCATACTGCAGAGACAGCACATCTCTCACTGCATACAGAATTTTTACTATATCTCAAGCAACCATAATCCAATTCATCTTCCCATTACCCACATCTTCTCCTGACATCACTTAAGTATTCTTACAGCCTGGCTCCTCCTCACATCAAGACTTCAGTTCCACTCCTCTATAAGGTATACTGATGATGGAATATTAATTACTTTTGTGTCCTTCTCCTGTGGAGTCATATATGAAGAGCAATGGAAGTTGCTGACAGGGAAGCTGTTAGCAGCAAATGCAGAAATTCATTTAGCAAAAGACATTTGCAGACAGTATGAACAAGTAGTTTAGTGTGCAGCCCACAGTTGTTGGAGGAGAAATGTACCTGTGGTGGCAGCAATCTCTTGTGCATCATTGTTTGTAACAACTACAATATGCCAAGCTGTCGTACCAAAACATACAATCCATCTATGCAGATAAGAAAACCAAATACATCACTGAAGATATCTCTTGACAAGGGAAAGCATGAGTCACCACAGTTACAGTTACTATAGAAACCATACCGCATCTAGATGGCACCATTTTATGCATATGTGGCCAAGCTTGGTTGCTCTGGAAACCATAAACTTCAGATACTTAGAAAGAGTTTGTTTAGATTTGAGGTTTTGTGTTTGCAGTCAGGCAAATATGCAGCATGATATTAATCTCAGGAGCCTAGTAAGCTTAAATATTAAACATAAATTTATTAGTGTTATGTCAAAAGAGCAAATTACTACTCAGGAGCTGTTATTTTGGAAGCCATTTTCTCACTCATCAAGCAAACTTCTTTTCTCAGAGGCAGTCTTAAGCAGACTCGAAACATAAGCAATTCTTGCAGCCATTAACCTACTTAATACAAGTTCTAATTTCAAACTGTTCAGCTGGGATTCCAGCTTCACCTGTCTTAGCAAATCAAAAACCATTTCAGTCACACAATTGAGCACCAGAGGATTAATTTAATGCCTAAATTAAAACTTCTTTTTTTTTTTCACAATAAAAATAATTCTGGAGTCAGCCAACTCTTGAGAGTATGGGATCCAATAAAACTAGTCACAAAAAACAAAGCTAGTCACAAAATCCGAATGTGCACCAGATCCACCATTATCCCCTTAGCCATTGTCTCAATATTAAAACCCCCCTGTGTAACTATAACTAGATAATTATGAATATATTTATGGATTTAACCTTATCAGGATTGCAGTGCTTCAAAGTAGCTTGGTTTTCACCTCTACTTCTGCTTTATTCTTTGGGGTTTTATAAATGCATTACTTTGAAAAACTCTGAATAAGCCAAGCATCTTTCCTAGCTATATTTGGTCAGTATTTTTGCATTTGATCTTTACATAATAAACAGAAACCTTTAAAAGTAAGTACTTGAAGAGATTACAAAGTTTATTTCATTTGATTACTGTCTTAAGGTATTTCTAACTACCTTTACAGAAGCAACTAGAAATTTATTGACATACAAAACCATGAGCCAAGTTGATATGAACCCACTGCTATGAACAACAAGGCTCTTTGTCTTTCCACTGCACTAGGAGATGGCAGATAGGAAATTCACAACATACTGAAAATCTGGAAAGGCTTAGAACACTAAAAAAAAAAAGGAAAATTGAAAAAAAAGGAGTTTAAAAATCATCTTTAAAAAAAATGTTTCTAACAAGACCTACTAGATACACTTTTGATGCACTTTCACTAAAATCACTACCTTCCGCATATGGAGCAATTTCAGATAATTCCAAATGAAAAGATAACTGCTCAGAGTCATTTAACATAAAATTATTTAGCTGACGGTCTTCAGATTTTCTGGGGTTTATTAGGATGGAGGAATATCAAACACTGCTTTACATATACTCACTTCAGCCCTGGAACATCCAGAAGATTGGTCAATCCAGTCCAGTTAATTTCTAATAGCTGTGAATTACAGAGAAAAGAGAAGGGGGGATGAAGGGAGTGGGGGAGAGACAAGAAAAAGAAAAGATATAAACCTGATCACTATAGATTCTGACCAGTGGAGGGTTGATAACCAGTTTCCAGGTTTTTCTTAAGCAAAACATTTTCCATTCTAAATAATTTTTAGCCACATCTTTTTAAACAGTTATAAAAACAGCTACCCACCCTCTTATCCACCCTTCCACACAAATATAAATACACACATGCACACCCCAATATATATATGTACATAGTATCTACTACACACAACCAACATCAAATATTGTAATGTAGTCCTATTTTCTGAAGAAATATATTCGTATTCACCATAGACCTGTAATAGATGAACAGTCACCAGTATGAATTTGCAAAGTATAACAAGCTGATGAAGAATCCCATTTGGGACCAGAAAAATAAGAGATCTAGAAGATCTGACCAATGAAAAAAATTAGTCATAGGACTGGGAGGTGGAAGGAGGATGTGACAACCACCTGCAAACACAGAGTCAGCTGTTTTCAATGATAGAGACAAATTCATTCTACCATTGATGCAATAAAGACAAAAGGTATCAACAGGAGTAAGTATCAAAGCGAGAAAAATCTTCAGAAAAAGCTTATAGGCATAACTCATTGCCAGATCACATATACTTCCTTTGCTGAAAGTCTTTACAGAGTTTTAGACCAACGCGGTAAAGGTACTTATCTGTTTCAGAGCTGCTGACATTTAACAAACAATTTCTAATATTGCTTTCAATCCTGTAATCATTTAGTTCTAGATAGCAAAACTAACAGAATCAAATTTTCTTATCTCCCTTCTCACTGAAAACCTCCTACTAACTGCATAGAATTGAGCAGAAGCAGCAAACAAATCCGAACCCCCAGGCTTCCAAGTCCAGCTAACCTGATCTAAAAATCACTGCACAAAAAAAAAGTTTAAAAGATTTTGAGATTCCTCAACTAAGAAACTAATTGTGGTGGTTCACTTACATGCTGAAACAAAACAACAAATCTCTACAATAACGTATGTTGCATCTTTCCACAAAAAGGCAAGAACCCTCACCCTACATTCATTTTCTGTAAAAAAACAGCACGTACCATTCTTTTATAAAGTTTCTATTAATAGTTTAATTAGTGATTTCCTTTGTGAATACTTTGACTAAAGATAACACATAATACAATTGCTTACATAAGGAGCGCTTAATATACTTTTGGAATAGTAGTAAAATATTTTAACAATGTTATCTATGAAGCACCTAGCCTACCTGTAACAAACAGTAAAGCAGAAAAAATCATTATCCTTTTAATGGAAAAGGTAGTAGGATATAATAACTAAATGTTCCAAAACAAAAGGTAAGACATATCATGGGATGCACTGCAAGAATCTACATGAGCCAGCAGCAAGCCACAAAGAAGGCTAACGCTGTCCTAGGCTGCGTTAAGAAAACCACTGCCAGCAGGTTGAGGGGGGCAATCCTTCCCCTCTGCTCAGCACTGGTAAGGCCAAACCTGGAGTGCTTTGCGCAGTGCTGGGCTCCTCAGCACATGGACACATTGGGAAGTCCCACAGAGGGTCATGAATGAGTAAGAGATTGAAACATCTCTCCCATGAGGAAAAGCGGAGAGCACTGAGACTATTTAGTCCAAAGAAGAGAAGGCTTGGGTGGGATTTTATTAATGTCTGTAAATACCTTAAGGGAGGGTGCAAAGAGGACAAAGCCAGGCTCTTTACAGCGGTGCCCAGTGACAGGAGCAGAGGCAATGGACACAAACTGAAATGCAGGAGGGTCTCTCTGAACATCAGGAAACACTTTTTTACTGTTAGGGTGACCATGCGCTGGCACAGGTTGCCCACGGAGGTTGTAGAGACTTCACCTTCAGAGATACTCAAAAGCCACCTGGACATGGTCATGGACAACCTGCTCTAGACAGCCCCACTTGAGCAAGGAGGTTGAACTAGATGACCTCTAGAAGTCCCTGTTAACCTCAACTATTTTATGAGTCTGTGAACATATTACAACAGAAAATAATTTGGTCCCATGCAGTGATTAAGATCGGTTTCTCCCTGACTATGCTATTCAGTGAACAAACCTACAGACTTCAATAGAATACTTAAAATTTAGCACCTTTCCTGCTGATAGCCATTCAGAAAAATAACTTAAGTTTCATACTATATATTTCCTTAATCCTGCAAACCCACAAATGTTTAAGTAATATAGCATACAAGTAGCTTGGTAGCAGCTAGTAAGACTGGCCACAACTTGTGTTTTCAGGCTGGTTTTCATGTTCTTAACATAAGCTTTGACATTACATGACACCTTAAAAATCCATGCAAGCTACCAAGGCTCTGGAATAAGTAATTTTATACTGACTTTAAGACACAGGCAAATGGGAAAGCAAATACACATCATAAATATCCCCCCAGAAGTGGTCCCTATGCTAAGGCGTTCATACCTGCATCCCATTTAACAGTTTTACATACTGATATTTTCAGAATAAACGGAAAATGAGAAAATGCATTTCTTTTTGATTCTTTTCATGCTTTGTTTAGCATATTGCATACAACAGTTAACACAGTGAAGTCCTGTGCTGTCTCCTAAGCAGACTTAACCGAATTAAATTGAGTAACATAATGTTGAAATTCAGTATTGAGAAACATCTCCTACACTAGACTGAAACATGTGTCATGGTGGTTTCTGTATTAACTGCCACAATTCAAAACAAAATAAAGAACAATCTATGAGATACCACTGAGAACCAAAAGATTTTCGATTTATGTGACCAAAAAGCATTTTTAAAGGTTGCAACACAGTATACGCAACCCAGAGTGCTTATAGTACAGTCTCACTATCAATACTTTGATTATTACACTCCTCAAAGACTATTGGTTCATCTGGTCACCAGTCCTTAGACCACGAAGCATGTAAAAACAGTTACACAAAGAAACTGAAAAAAATAGTGCTACTAAAAGTGGCCATTTAGACAAGAAATGCAATTAGTACATAGAATGTCAGAAGCTTCTATTCATCCACTTATTGTACAGGAATAAATACAAAGACAGAGGTCAATTTCAGACATGCTAAAGGCAAATCCTCTTCCATTCAAAGTTGGTGCTAAGAATTTAAACGTTACTAAGGCTAAGCACTTTACAGGATTATGAGAAAAGCTTTGCAAATAGATCTTAAGCCATGAAATCTTTTGGAAGGAATACAATCCTTCAAACCACTGGCATAAATTAAGCTTTCCCTATTTGGGCTTTGAAAGTAAATTCTCCTTGTAGACAAGATTTGCTACATTTGCCCACCACAGTGCTTCCTTTCCAATTCTACCAGAAGAGTCCAGCAGTAATGAAGCACACTGGCATCACTGCAATTATACACACTCTAATCTGAATCTGCAAATATTAGTGAAAAATGCCTTACCCCCAACCCTCACTCCCCCCACCTCCCCCTCCTGGTTTTGATGTTCTTCCCCTGCCCCCATCACTCCCAATTTCCCCTCAATAATGTTTCAAATCTGCACTCTTGGCTTCCAAACATAATCAGATCTCAGCACAAAACACACCTTTGATAACTTAAGAGGAGTTTTCCAAGAAGCAACACAAGTTCAGGCAAAAAAGGCTTATATCTGCAGTAGTACGGAAATAGTACTGACACCAGACAAACTAGCAGTAGAAGGAAAAGAAAGTAAAATCTACAATATTGCTTGATAGACAAGAGGAAGCCCTCTTAGCCATAGTCCAGTCAAATAACAAGAATTCTCATTCTACATTTTGGGCATTGCCTTCTCTTCTGGAGAAGAAAATGACCCTCTAACTTGAAGTTCTGACAGATAAGGTAAAGCAACGTCACCACCCTAACAAACTAAGCCCTATGGAGAAAAAGGGAGCAAGCAGAAGACTGCCCTGCCAGCTGATGAATCATTTTATGAAGCACTGAATATAAAAAAATTTCACACTTAAAAATAGTTTTGGCCTTTAAATCTCAGAACAGGCTAATGATATTATTTCCTTCCCTGCCAGTGCTCTGAGCAATGCACTATTCCCTTAGTTTAGCTAAATTCAAGGAATGCCAGCTGGTTCTCTGCAGCAGAGCTAACAGGGCACTGGAGAAACTACATTCAGGATTTGTCACTAAGTGAAATTCTGCCAGGAGGCAGAAATGGTGTGGTGCATTTCCACAGCTCATTGCAATTGAGAGAGGTGATGTGCCTTGCAGAGACTTAACAGCCAGCTCACTGTCGTAGAGCAGGATTTCAGACACCAGTTACACTTTCCAATGCAGTAGTATGTGTGTCATGTTACTCAAAGCTCTTTGCTCTTTCAATTATTCCTCTGCTCAGAACAGTGAAAACAAATTGTTTCACTGCTCAGAGCAGTGAAAGCCAAGAAATTTGTCTTATTAATGCTCTGTACTGAGAACTAATGCAACACATCCATTGAAAGAGCTCAAAAAAACCCCAGATATATATATATATATATATATATATATATATATATTCCTGCAGTCTATAAGAAAATGCAGGCTAAAAACTGATGAGCATTTTTGCATAGCTGGTGTTCTCAATACCCTGGATGCCTCTACAAAGGAAAAAAGAATGCACTGGAATGTAGAATATACAGGCTATAACTGAAGTTCACCAGCAGCACAAAAGGCAGTCTCTAAGCACTGCCAAACTTGTGGCTTGATTTGGCTGCCATAAGCACTACTAATTCTTACAAGAGAAGCCACCAAGTATTTTAAAATGCTGATGAGCAATTTCCTGCTAATGAAGTTATGGAAGTATAAAACTTCTGCAGGACAAATGTTAAACTCTGCTACTGGGCATGATGAGCCAATTCCATAGGGTAAGTTGTGTTTCTTCTCAGAAATTAATTATAGGAAGGGTAAGGGGACTAAAGTGCCCTGTTTTGTTACTTGTGAATAGTCATGCAGAAACACAGTACAATTTTTCTGTTAGTAGAACACAGCCTATTACCACTACAATGCTGAAGTAATATTTTAATAAATAACACTATCCAGTGTATTTTTGCATACATATAACAAACTCAACCTCTCAAACCAGGCTTGACTATACAATACCACAGAAAGTAGAAATCACACTGGTTTTCATCATTGCTATCAGAAACACAGCATATGTCTGCACAGGAACTGTGTTTTACAATACTAGGTTTTTCAGTTGTAACTGTCTAAAGATTAGAGATAACTGCTATAGAGATAAGACATATAGTTATTAAGAATCATAGCTGGCAAGTTTTTGAGTTAAGGTGACCAGAAGGATCACAATTGGTCTTACAAAAGTACAGCGCATCTTGCTATTCTCCATAGCATCAATTACTCAAAGCTTCAGTTCAACCCAATTCTCTCTACTTTCTACTCGTCCTGCACTTCAGTTCATACCCTGACACTAATACTGACACTCTCCCAACTCCTTAGTGAGTCAGCTCAAGATGCTAAAATACATCTAAAGAGTGGGAAACTAGTTACTTCTTGCTGTGTTTAATATTCCTGCCAGCTTATGCCACTTAGCCAGCTTCCTTCAGGAGTAGAAGTTTCAACACGGGTATAAGAAAGACAATAACAATGCATGGGAGGGCAAAGGAAAAAGAATATGGTACTGTGGAAGCACCAACTTTGATGGCGCTTAAAACATCCCATAAAAGCTATCACAATTAAAAATTAAGATAGCGTAAGTTATAGCAATTCCTAAGTAACCATGTAAACACTCATTTTATAAGCAACAAGACTAATTGTTAACAAGTATTATTGTTAACAGTACCTGTGCTTCAGAATTTATCCAGGTGTTCTACAAACCCCTTTAAGAGAGGTTAAAACACTTTGAAGCAAAGATACTGACAGTCTCATACACTCTGAAGGCATTTTCAATCAACTAAAAGCAAATCAAAATAACATTCTCCTGCATTCTACATAACCATCTTATCTTCTTTTGCCAGCCATTTCACTAGGACTCATTCTTGGTGAAGCATTCTTTTTGAGTCTAGTTTTCATAAGTACTGATAATTTTTAAAGTCACATCCAGCACCGAATTTTCCAAAGGCAGCTAATACAAAATGAAACTAAATCAACATTAAATAAATCTAAACCGCAGGACAGAACCAGTCTGTAAGGTGACTGGAGGGAGAGCAGTGCTCAAGTCAGCAAGCGGAAGGCAAAACTGTAAATGTAAAAATGAGAGTTTTGGAAGATTTGACTGTTTTTCCTGGAAGACATCCTGTTTTCCAGCCTTTGTTGCTTTATTTATAGAACAAAAGTATCTGTATTTTCATGTCTTTGTTTTTTAAGAAAAGGGTTGGGTTAGGACACACCTTCAATGTTAGGTGTGCCAATAAACAAGCTTTTAAAAACTACAAATTTGCAGTCCAGTTATAAGCCACATAGTCTCCTAGAATTGAACCAAAAATCTAAATAATTAACTTTAAGATATTCTGTTCTAGAAGTAAAAGATAGCTAAACTTAAAGAAACAGAATATAAGGTAAATATACATAACATAAGTAATATGAAGCACCTTACAAATCCTGACTATTTACACAGCACTAAATCCTCTCTGGCACTGAAGCTCAGAATTTTCAAAAGCTACTTCAAAACATCAGAATACACACATTTTTCTCTCTTGAAATCTTCTATATTTGGACATATTTTTTAAGCCGATAAAACTTTTAGTACATTCTTAAAAATAATAACAAAAAAAAAAAACAAAACCCTGAGAGTATTTTAAAAGTTTCATATAATGCAAGAACTCTTCCAGCATCAAAAATTTCATGCATTACTCAGAAATATGAGGCTGGTAAACTCATTAACCAAGTATGTTCGGAACTATTAATTTAGGCTGTGTTGCCTTATATAGTCATTAAGGCCAGCAAACAGATGATAGAGAGCAAGAGGAATTGTTGCCAGTTACTTTAGACTGGAAAATATGAGAACAAAATCTAATGGTAGCTGCCAACTAATTCCTCTTCTCTTCTAACAAAAATATTGAAGAAAAGCTTTCCTTGGCTGCAGCCACTTGTTCTCTAGTAAAAGGACAGAATTTGGTTATTGCTATAACAAGCCTTACTTTACATTTTTCTATATAAGTTAAACAAATAAACATCAAGAAGACCACTGCTGTGGGGAGAGAAATCTGGCTGGAAAAAAACCATAAACATCCATGTATAACTGTCAAAATTACAGAACGATGGGATTCAAAGGTACATTTTTTGAACAATCCACCCTTAAGATTTCTCAGACCTTGGCCACTAACTTAGTTTTCAAGTGAAAGGGGAGTGAAAACTGCTTTTAATGTTTTCGTAACAGAATATTTTTGGGGAGGGGTTGGATTTTTAATTTTCATACTCCTGTCCAGGCTCAGTCCCACAAGTCCCACAGTGACTTTGTCCCACTCTAAGTCACCAGAATCCTGATAAAGTATCATGACAGTAGGAATAAAGACAAAATTACTCTGGACAAAGAATTTGCTAAAGTTCAGGAGGCCAGTGACCACAAATGAGAGGTTTATCATTTGGTGTATTTTCAGTTTACTGTCTCAGGTGCAAGTTGTCTGAGTCAAGCACTTAGCCAGTATATGGCGGTGGATCAGGAACAGAAAGGACTGGGCACAGGTACCAGAGTGAAAAGCTAACTGGAGGTATCTGGGAATACCAAAAATTAAAGGTTCAGAAAAATGGTACCAGAGCATAATGCTGGGAAACAGAAGTGTCAGGAACTGCTCACAAACCAGCTCACCTGCTGCTGATTTCTGCCTCCCTATCCCCTGCCAGCGTTCTTGCCTCTCCTCTAAAAAGCAACAAAGCAGTAGCTGCAGGAGGCACCCCAGGAAAGCAGTACAGACACACTGTACTGGGTCACAGCTCTGGCACTGACTGTGTCAGAATGGCTTCTGCAGAAGGACTGTACACTGGTTTCTTTCTCAGTGAATACAGAACAGAACTGAGAGAGAACACAAACCACATCAACATGAAGAAAGGTCACTTCTGTAAGAAAAAAAATGTAAAGCCTGTGTCCACACAGGTAAACTCTTCTCCCTGTTCTTCAAAAATAGAGTGTTTGCATTTAACTTGTGTGTTGGATGGTCCCTGCAATGAGCTGGGCACTGGAAATTGTCTGGGAGAGCACTAAATGAATAACAACATCAGACAGCACACTAACAATTACACAGTGCAAACTACCATAAAGTGGAGTTCAATCCTTGCCATGGCCCTGCTTAGACTGTTAGTATAAACAGATGTCCTACACTCATACTGCTCAGCCAGAGGGCAAAAAGAGACAAAACTTAATCAGACATCTCCTAATGTTTAGACTTGCCTCAAAGAAATGTGTAGAAATCCATATTTGGTTCATTCCACTACAGTTCCCCAACCTTTTCCAAATATGAGCAATGATGTTCCATCAGTTTTGCATGAATTATTTCACTTTTACCAAAAAATCTCACTAAATTACCTAAAAAATATTTCCAAATTCTTGCATGTTTTAAGTCTACATTCCCTCTACCCAAACATACGTGGTTTCTCCAAACAGATGAAACAAGCCACATAAATTACACAAGTGAAACTGTGTTTCCTAGGCTGCATGTAAACACCCATACAAACCTATCTTTCCAACAAATTAGTAAAAATCTATCATAGGATAGATGACAGATGCAGTGTCTCTAGATAGCCTATTGCAGTGCTTCGCTACCATTCAGGCCTTTCCTCATCCGCCTTGTCTAGCCTGAATGTTCCTTGCTGTGATTATTTGTTATCCTATCTGCCACTGAAATGAAGAACTGATTTTGTGTTTCCTTTCTTAAGTGCCTTTCACATTTTGACGAACATGTTGTTGTCTTCTCTAAGCTAAACAATTTCCATTCTTTTGGTCTGTCCTTGAGGGTCAAGTTTATTCTTATCTCCCTACTTTGGATACTCTCCAACTTGCTAGTACTTTTGCTGAAGTGCTGTGTCTAAAACTCAGAGCATTTCTGGGTTATCCTCTTATTTACACATACCAGACTAGCTATATTGTTGTCATACCAGGCAGACCTTGTTGGCTTACCTTTGTTTCACTATTATTCATGCCCAAATGCCCATATGCACTTTGGCCTAGCATATATTCTAATTGAATTACGTGACACCCTCTCTTTCTCTGACTTTTGCTACTGTCATAATTTGTTTTTAAATCCAATTCCATCTCACAATGTACTTCATCTGTTCTCATACTTGGATCACTGGTAAATGTAATGGAAATTGTCCACCTGCTACCCAGGTTAAAATCTTCAATCATCATAGAGGGTAATCTCAACACACCTATTCTGATTATAATTTGTGGTAACACTAGCACATTTTTTAAAGCAATCTTGCACAGATGTTGTGGAATTTTAATTTAAACCACATTCACCTGCAGACTGTCATGAGAAACAGCAACAAAAGCTTTTTTTACAAACAACCTAAATGGTATCTATTCATCTTTACTTGTCCAGAAGACATGGGAGAAAAAATTAATAGCTTTAAGGGAATAGACTTCAGAATTCCAAGGTAATTATTATTCCTCTTGGTTTCTTCCAGCATTTATTATATTTGTCCAATTTTTGGGGGGAAAGTTCAACCAAATGGTAGCAATTTCCAAAATTCTCTCTTTTCGCTGTTTAATTCTTGCTGCAAGGTTTTCCGACTGCTATCATCAGCGCTCTAAAAAAGAGCAGCAATAGAGTTAAAAGCACTTACAGGTTTCCTAAGGAAAAAAAGGGATAGTGCTCCAATTAGGGGCATGTCTCCAATTAGTGGTTCCAGGATAACCCTCATTGTGCCATGAATCTGCAAAAGAGGAGGAAAAAAAGGCAATGGGATAAACTTTAGTTAAAACTTTAAATGAAATTTATTCACTGGCAATGCTCACACTTCTGATTCACTAAGTTCTTGATTATAGAAGAGTTTTATGCATATAGCAACTGTGAAACAGTAGTAACAAAACTACACAATTATTGGTTTTCTTATAAACTATTTAAATCAGAAAACAATGCAGTGATGGCTCTGTATCAAAATCAAAAGAAAAAAAGTTAATTTTACCTGTATACTTTTCACACCAGCTCTGCAGAAGTATCTCTTGATCTCCAAATCAATTTCACAATTTCCAACAAAACTAAAAGCAAAAAGAAATTACGTATTTCATTTGCATGGACTAAAACGCAACACACAGTTGCTTTGCACTGTCATGACAGTATATTTTCTATCTCAATCCATACATAAGAAATGCATGTTAAAACATTACAACATGTAACAGTCAAGATTGTTAAAAAAATTACATCCCATTCAAAACATCACCACTCTCATCAAAGTCACTCAAATACATACATAGGTATGCTATCATCTCCAGAAGCATGCATGAGAGAAAACATACAAGTAGCCTTACTTTTGGGAAATAACAGCCACAGGAATCATACTCCCCTTCAGGAAAGCTCTACATAGGTATCATTGACAGTACATTAACCCAAATCCACTCTAATCTAATATAATCATGAGAAGCACTAGACAGAGATGGTTATTTTGCTAAAAATCAAAGTTGTCTGAAATAACAGACTTGCAAAACCAGTCATATTTAGAAATTCAATAAGCTGGGCATGTTCAGCTAAGCAAGATTTAAGCCAAAAACAGCTGAGCCCTTTCTGAACAGAGAGAGGAGGCAAGAAGTAAATTAGAAAATAATTTATTGAAAACAAGGCAAGTTTATCCCTGAACAGTTTTTGCATCCCATTTTTGGGAATCCGAGGTCAAGGGCTTGAAATTTTGCAGATGTCGCCCTATATCTTGGAGATAGGTATGTAGAAGAAAAAAGCCCCCTCCCCTGGCAACTGATGGCCACAAGGTACTATAAGAACAAAATGAAGGTGAGGGTTACTGCATCCAGGATATCCACTATTGAAATCATCTATAGTCTCCTGGGCTCTGTGTGTGACGGCGCTCTCTACAGGATTTCAAGTAAATGCAAATCTTATCAATCCCTTAAACAGAAATAAACAATAGTATCAAGACATTCTTGTAAACATCCAACACTGGAATTTATTTTGGACTATTCAAAAGATAAGACTGTGCAGAAATCAGCCTGGGGAAATGGAACGCAACAACATGATAGGGTTCTATGTGAAAGGAAGGTGACCGTTGCTTTCCCTGGAAAGAATGTAGTGTGACTATAGAGTTTAAAAATAGACATATAATTTTTAATACACAATTTAAAAGGATGTAATTTCTATTTTTACCTATATAACTATAAATAGAGATAGTAAATATATATACACACACAGAGACACACACATATAGAATTGCATAACAACATGACACAGAGAAGCAAGGTCAATCAAACCCTGCAACTGAAACCTCAATCTTGGCTCTTCGCAGCATCAGAACTATTTGTGTTATGAAGAGTGGAAAGCAGGAATATGCTAGTTTGAAAATCCGTAATAACATGATGACAAATTGAAGTAAAAATAGTAACAAGCTGAATTTGAGAGTCATAAGTCAACAACTTTTGACCTTATAACCAAGTTAAGCATGGATTTATCCCCCAAGATATTTGGCTGGGTCCATTAACAAGTGATGCCATACAGAATTTCACTGTAACATAACATGCAACTTGCAGTCACCTTTAATAAGCAAATTCTATAAATTTACAGCATAATATCCCAGAAATATTTGTAATAATATCAGAAATATCTGATATACTATTTCCCTCAGATAATGCTATTTACAGCATGTAGTTCCTTCCTCTATTCACACACAATTAGAACTAACTAAATTTGCATAATGAAGCAGTTCTCCTTTCAGGCCAATACAACTGCTCAATCAAACAAAGCACATGTTATAAAGCATGGGCACCATTCTGACTTGATAATAAAGTTTACCTGATTTGAAGATCCAAAATTATCTGCCTTTTGTCCACATTTTCAGTGTACACTTTTACACCATTTATTCGCAGAGGCTGAAACAACAAAGCAAGTAAAAGTTGGATTGTTCTACTGAACTGTACCATATTACCTACAAAATTACCGTATTACCTACAAAATAAATGTGAATACATGCATATTCATACTTGAAAAAATTACAATAAGCATCATTAAAAGGTGTGAATTAAAGCTATCAATTTAGCATAAAATGTTATTTCAAAGGTAAAAAATTACCTTGCTAGGATCCACTCAATCACAACCTAGGTTTAGACCACTAGATTTCAAGACTTATGAAAATTTAATATCAAGCTTTCTCTCTCCCGCCAATAAACATGTCATTTCTCTGTATTTGTATATGTCTAACACTCCCAGACAAAGCATTCTTTTCTGTGCAACTAAAACAAGCTAAATTTAATTCACAAAAAGAAAAGTACTGCCTTAAGTGGAATTTAGTCAGATTGAATGGAAAAGAAGCCATAGTCCCCAACAAAAGTTGTATCAACCACTCCGTGTCCTCTCTCTAAAACACTGTGTTCATGCACTCTCCTAACCCCTTCACCCCTATACAGAAACAGCACATAACAATCAAACATTCCAAAGATTCAAAGCTTCATCAAAGACTAGGTGGGAAAGGATGAGCAATGACCTTATTTAACACCGCATCTGGAAATCTCACAGGCATGTAAGAGCTACATGTTATGACTCCTTGAGCGGGACTCAACAGAAGGCAAACACCTATCTGCTCCTTGATACTACGCTATGGTCCTTTGGAAAGCTGAGGCAGCAGCCTTGACATTGGACTCCATACACAGCATGATTAACATGTTCATCTGTAATTGCTCTTGGGTCATCTGTCAAGAAAAGGATAATGGTCCCTGCTCCCTGATCGTTAGCACATAATATGAACAGTATTAAAATCATGTGGCTATGAGCTTTTCAGTTGACTAGCAGTTATTATACGTTGAGTCTTCTATTCTCGGGCAAATTCTGAAGCAGATACTCCAGGAAAAAGAAAAAAAAAGAAAAAAAGAAAAAATAATAAGAAAAAAGCTTCTGCTAAAAAAGCCTCATGGTTTTATTTTAATGTTACAACAGAAACCAAAATCACTGCTACCAAGAAATACTTCTGCGTGGACTTAAGCAGGCTACATGATAACAGCATGTAAGACAGAGCCTCTTGGAAAAACTTCATCAGCAACTCACCTGATGACCAATGTCAATCTTTGTAAAACTGAAGGTACTGAGGTGGTTGTTTGCTCCTCTTACTGCTGGTTCTATGGTTTCCCGGAAGAGCTTCTCAATAAATTGGCAAATAAAAGGCCACATCTGTTTTACAGTCTAAGGGGAAAACCAATAAATATCTACATGGAATGCAAATTCACACATAACTAAAAATCTGTTCTTTACGGCATACGTAAGAAATTTTGTACAAAGTTTGAAACATAGAAGTTTTCTTTATAGTTCACTACAGACATAAGAACTGGTTCTTTTTTACATACTGGAAAGCTTTCTGGAATTTGCACGAGTCTGAAGTACTGGAGGAGGAGAAAAACAATTTAAAGAATTTTCTTCTCTTACCCTATGAATGCATATGCATTTAGCACTGATGCTGAGTGTTGTGGAAAAGGGTGAAGAGAAGTTTATTTGCTACAAAAAGTTGTATCTTAGGTTATCACACATGCAAATCAAAACTGCAAAACTAATTTGGTTTTAGACTGTAGGTCAGGAACCTACAGTAACTGGAAAGTATCCCAGACAAGAAAAACATAAATGACTGTGTTTACAGCTGCTATGACTTCCACACAATTACAGCTGTCATTACTCTAATGCCACTTACAGTCATTCTCCAAACCTCACTATTTCAAGACCACGAAAATAGATTTAATCTTTCTGATGACAAACAGGATCAACGACCAGAAGCTTCAAATGTATAAATTTAAATCTACCTTGGTTTCCGATTCTACACACCTTTTTTTTTTTTTCCTTTTGTATCTCAGATTTCCCTCCTCCCCCTTCCCATTTGGAAGCGATGCTAATGATTCCTCTTACCTTGTTGAGCCATTCTGCTCTTTCTGTGTCTGGAAAATGGACCTAAAAAAAATTCCAAAACAAACAAACAAAAATTAATACAAATACAAAACACTTTTTACTTACTCATGTCCAGTAATTAAAAATACAGGGAAGCTTAGGGATCTCCCAATGAATAATGTATACAGTGATCAACATATTAAGCCGTTAATGCTCTTGACAAGAATATTACAATTCAAGCAGATAAAAATATGAACTAATTTCTGCACTACATAGTTTCAGATCCAAGCATATATTTAATAGTGGTATCTGGATTAAAGTATTGCTTTAAACCATAAATGAACTAAAAAAATATAAATAATATGCAACATAGCTGACACAGCTAATGCTGACTAAATTTACCTCTTATGTTTCAGGGGGTTTTAACATGATACACCCGACTGCCAGAGTCCTGACTGCAGTTCTACTTCCTTTCATTTATGTCAGATCTTCTGCAATATCAATGAATCATTGCTAGAAATATTTAATCAGTGAAGCTGAAGCTTAGGAATATGGATTTAGTTTTTGCCTAAAGCCCTCTGAAAGACATTTTTAGTGATTTTTTAAACAACTGCAGATATCACTAAGAGGCAGCAGTATGATGGTACATACACGGGATGGAAAGTACTCATCACAACAGGAAAACACCAGTTAAACACTGGAAGAACAGATGCAGTTTTCCAGACAGAGAAGGAAAGCACAGTTAGTAGCTTTACATCCTACAAACACACACACGAGCTAAAACCTGAAGCAGTTCAGTAGAAGCAGAATTAACAAGCGTTTCTTTAGAAACAGCTTCTACAATGAGATGCAGATCACACTTCTAAAACACAAAGAGCCTTTGAACACACTAAAAAACTGTGACCTACATACACTGACTTTCATGAAGCAATGTCTCAACTGAATTGCAAAGTCTTAATCTCTTCATAGCATAACAGATTGTACCATTGGTTTTAGCAGCAGTGCCTACTGTTATTTTTATTATGCATATATCCCAAATGTGAACAGCCAGTGAAATACATCCTTTTTTAACTGTATTTTCAGGAAGTTAGATTTGAATGCAAGTCACATTACTGAAAGGAGGGCAGATATAAGTTACATCTAAGATAGAAATTCTTCACTGTGAGTATGGTGAGACATTGGAACAGCTTGCCCAGAGGAGCTGTGAATGCCCTATCCCTGGAAGCGTTTAAAGGCTGGACGGGGCTTTGAGCAGCCTGGTCTAGTGGAAGGAGCCCTACCCATCATGACAGAGGGCTGCAACTGGATGAGTTTTAAAGTCCCTTATAACCCAAACCACAACTGACATTCAATACATCTGACTGGGATAAACCAAGTAGAAAGTCTCTCTTGCACCCACCAAGCACCCCTCACATTCAGTCATGAATTATTCAGAATCTCTTGAGATAGACTGGGAAACAAGCAAGAGGTCATACTAACATATAGCCATATACACTGATTCATTAATTTTTAATCTTATCTATTGTACCATCTTTCTTAAGGCCTTGCTTATCAGGACACAGTTCATAATTTTTCCACAGATTTAATAATTACTTCCCCTTTGATGTGACACATCAATCATGTTCCTACCATTATTTGAGTTAGTACTAAGCTAACTCATTAATTAGATAGGATCATAGAATAGTTAGGGTTGGAAAGGACCTTAAGATCATCTAATTCCAACCCCCCTGAGCCTAGTTTACTTCTACAGTTGCACATGTTAACAGGCAACAAATAATATGATTACATCTTCCATTCATGTCTCTCACCCTTTTCCATCCTAGCTTTTTTACTTGCTCCAGTTCTAGCGTAATTCAGTTGTATTCAGTGCCTATTCTTATACCCAAAACAGAGAGCAGAGAATACAGTTTTCCACCTTTAAGACCAAAGCTTTTAATCTAGACAGCCTTGAATCAAAAATTGAACTTTATTTAATCTTCAGATGTCCCACAACAAGATAGGCTGAAAACAAGAAATAAACATTTCTCAGTCTACTAATTCCAACCATTTTCAACCTGCTATATGAGACTGCAGTATTAACAGTAATGTTGTAATTCACCTTAACAGCTTTTGATATCAAACACAATGCTATGCAAAGACAACTGGGGAAAACCTGAGGGGTGGAAGTTGGTACCCTAGATCAGTCAGGACTGACACAAGAGCACTGAGGCAATTGCACAAACATTTTCTGGCCAGAAACAGAAACAAGAATCAAACTAGCTGATGTGCAAAATCTGTTAACTCATGTATAAAATCTATTAGACAAGCTTGACACAAAGAGACATAAGTCAAGTTTTCAGCAAAGACAAAGCATTTTCCACTTGGTTTCTGTTATTAAAATGCTCATGTAGGTTTGGCAAATACTGTCTCATTTCAACCACCTGGATTAGGCAGTATTCAAAGGAAAGTATAACAAGAGAACTGTGTAAGAAATACCCTAACAATCACGTTCAACACCAAAAAACACCATAATACTACATATTCCAGAAATTTAATATTAAACATTATATTGAAAAATACTTGGAAGTTCTCAAAAGATAAGTTTCTGCACACAAAAAAATATGTAATTTAGCTTTCTCACACAACTGCTTGTGCTCAGCTCTAAACAATTCTCATGCTTACTTCCTATTTCTGATGTGCTCATAACCTGTGCTCTCAAAACCTCAATTCAGAACTTATTATTTCTCCAATGATCAATAAAATACCAGAAAGAGCCCAAGGAATGCACTTCCTTGTTCTGTCCTGAAAGATAATAAAACAAAATAGGGACAAAAGAAAGCCACTAAACAAGCTCCTATTTCATACTCACAGCACAAACTTTTCTTACCCACAAATATTTGATTATTCAAACTCTCTATATACGTTCCTCATATTGGCTAAATTAACTCAGTTTTCTGCCCAGATGATCATCTGTGTCTTTCTAAGGAAACAATGTTAGACAAAGACTAATAACCATTGAACTCAAACACTACAGACTAAATATTGGTGGGAAATTTTGAAAAGTCAAACAGTAATCAGCAAATAGTATCAAATGAGTTTTGAAGCAAGAATAATAATATTGCTGCCTTTAGTACAATTCTTTGCTCACATAAGGGTAGTTTCACCTATCTACATAACTGTCACTAAAAGTAAGCATAGACAAGAAAATCAGAAACAATGTAAGTTACAACACCCTTCTGAAAGTAATGCTGAATTGCTCTCACAGCAAGTCACAGGTATTAATAACCTACTTTAAAATATAAGCAGTACAGTAGTTGTTATTATTCACTGATACCCTCACTGTAAAACACTTTTATTTCTAAAATTATCTTTTGTAGCCTTTCTGCATCCTTAAAGCTACTTACCAGCTAACCCTTATTATAGGTAACTTTCACTTAATGATTAATGCATAGTCCCAAGTACTATTTACATGAACTGAAACAACAAAAATGGCACCAAAAGCCAAAATACAGAACTACTGATATTGACCAGAGTATTCCATAAAGTGAAAACTTTATTGCTACAAACCAATCACTTTCTCAGGAACTGTATATTACAGCAGAGAATAGGAAGCCATAAAAGCAGTTTAGGTTAAAAAAAAAAAAGCCCAAAACCAACCAAAGAGAACCCCAAACAAAACAACACCCCCATATCACTGTAACTGGCGTTTTGCTGCCTTTATAAGCCCCCTTCCTCCACCCCAAGGATTAAAGGTAAGAATTAAATTTTAGACTCCATGAAAAACAATATACTATAATAGCTATATTTAACAAGTACTTATCTGAGTCAGCATTACATAGCTTATGCCTAGTTCTTTCCATTTGCACTGTTTAATTATTTGTTGTTCCAGATGTAAATCTTGCATAAGGTCACACAATAGTTCCCGACGACTGGAAAAAGGGAAATATAAGCCCCATTTTCAAGAAGGGGAAAATGGATGACCTGGGGAATTACAGACCAGTCAGTCTCACCTCTGTGACTGACAAAATCTTGGAGCAGATTCTCCTGGAAGGCAGCTAAGGCACATGAAAACCAGCGAGGTGCTTGGTGACAGCCAGCA
>JBCJKH010065144.1:0-10541 GCA_039877255.1 Loriculus beryllinus | reverse complement strand
CCCTTCAGATACTGGAAGGCTGCTCTGAGGTCTCCATGCAGCCTTCTCTTCTCCAGGCTGAACAGCCCCAACTTTCTGAGCCTATCTTTTCCTTTCACCTCCTCAACAGACCAGCATCTAGAACAGAGATGAGGGTTGGAAAAATATTCTTCCCTAAAAGAAAGCAAACAAAATAAAATCTGTTTTGGGGTTTTGACAACACCGTGTTGAACATGCTGCCATGCCACTGGGTAATCGCATCCCTGCACCACGCCAATGCCCTCTTTTGTGTTATTGCACTCACGTTTCACATCACTCTTAATCACACTGAGCACTCCGAGGAGGAGATGCAGGTCAGTTGTCAAAAATACATTGGCACTGAAAGATGCAGAGAGGTGCTTGGGTGATTTGGAAACTGTAGAGAAGGGACTTATCCAGGCCTTATATTCCTCTCAATTTTAGCTCCATCCCAAGCACACATATCTCATTACCTAGAATGCACTTCAATAGATAGCAGATTTCTAACAGAGCTTTTTACATTTCCATATCTTATCTTCATCTCCAAGTACTTAAATAACTTCACACCTAGGCAGCTCAGGCCCTGAGGCTTCTCTAGAGCAAGGGCTGCACCCTGATACCTCATCACCCGCTGGAGCTGAACAATGGAGAAGTTCAACCTATGGAGAAACCTGCCTTGGGCAACCGTCCCACCCCATGGAGGTTACGGCAGCCACATGCCTCCATTGCATGCAAATATCAGAAGCAGGCACAGGGCTCTGATAGACACAAGACATAGGAAAACTCAATGGGAATGCGGGTTTTCACAGGATCTGGCTTGCTTTCACCTTTATTCCCAGCAAGGCACAATCCCCAGTGCGTTCTAGCACCCAGCTTGATGGTGACAGCTAAGGGGTTCAGCCACTGGTTTTGTTAGGGATTGAAGAGGAGTTTCTCCTAGGTAATTACTCATAGCAAAAACAACCTCTGCAGAGTCAGCTTTGCCAGTGACAGTCCTGAAGGGCTGTCAGCCCCTCCTAGGTCACTTGGCGCACAAAGCATCATAACACATGATATAATATGCCATTAAAAAAAACCCCATCCAAGGCCCTGGTTCTATTGTGGGGACCTTGTAATTAAATAACTTCAAATGAGGGACCTAGGAATATCACACAAAGACCTGAAAAAAGACCAGCAAAGTGATAAGATCACTTATTAGTGCCAAACTTGTGATTTAATTATATATTCCTAGAGCCTTGTTCTCAAGGGAACTGCTTACACAACCACAAAGTGAAACAAAAGAAGGGATTAAAACCTGTGGGAGAGAAGCTGGAGAATTCACTCCACACATCTGACCAAGGAGGACTCTGAGATGAAAGAACCAAGAGGCTCTAAAAGAAAAGGAATTTCTTCCTTTTTTTTGTTGATACAGAGGGAACAAGATACTCATTCTTGACCTGAAATGGGAAGTCTGACACAGCACCTTTCTCATTAAGAGAGTTAATACTGGGGACAGCGTGCACCCAAAGGGCAGCGTCCCCTTGAATCACCATCTCTCAACCGTGCTTTTAGTAGGTGAGGTCCTTCAGACTTTATCTGTCACCACACTTTGTTTTATCCCAAGTTCAAACTGGCTTGATGCAGGAGGCTGGGCTAGAACCAGCTAAGCTCATGGAGGGTGATGCAAGGGAGAAGAATTCTTTATGCTATATGCTATGATCAGACCTTTGGGCTGTTGGCAGTGTCCAAGGAGAGGAGTCCCCTCTTCAGTTGTCACCTCTGCAGCGGAACCACCTCTGCTCTATGTGCTTGTGACAAAACCTGTAATTGAGCAGTTAGCTGTGATTAACATCTCCCTCTTGCCCACACACTGAGGCTGTTTCAAAACCCTCTTGTTTTGTCCCTGTAACATTTCTCCCTTCCTCCCCTTTCCTCCCTCTGTTAGCATATCCCAAAGTTCAGGCCATACCTTTTGCCATTTTCTTCATCAAAAACCCAGGTTATTTGGCCTTTCTCATGCCTGCTTCTTCCTGACTGCTCTCCTTAACCAGCACCAGTCTGCAACACTGAAGCTCCCAGTTTGCAGAGGTGTTGGCTCAAATAGTGTCTACTGCTCTCAGGAGCTGGTCCACAACTTGACTACAGGCACACCACAGCTCTCCATGCCTGCAGCAGCTTAATGGGAGCCAGCAGACAGGTTTCAGACCAGTGAAGCTGCAGTCCTCTGATATAGTAACACGTTGTGGACTTAAAAGCTGAAGACTTATTTACCTCCAGGCTCCTGAATCACCAAACAGCAGGATGCACAACAGGTTTTCTCCCAGACTGGTAGGTCCTAAAGGTAAAGAGGCTCATTACAAGGACATTTAGCCACTAATCAATCATTCTTAAGGACCAAGGACTTAATAGCTCTTAAAGATCAGATCACATATCCTGAACACGCTATCTGGGGGAGACCCCTGCCAGCAAGGCAAGTGGAGCATCTCCCAACATGGTCTGGTCGCTCCACCCTCCCAGGGCGAAGGCGGCTCCGCACTATGGAGATGATTCTTTGCCTGTCCAAGATAATCCTATTCAAAGCAATCATCTGTTAAACAACTGGTGAGAGGCCAGCCCACACACTGCAGATCTGAACCTGAACGTTCCCACAACCTGAGGAAGGAGCTCGGCATCAGGAAATGTTTTGAAACAAAGAAACACTGAACTGCTCTCCAAACGCAACCTACTGTTTATTCGAGAGATGCAGCGATGCTTCACAAGAATGCCGTTTGCATGCAAGGCAGACCCTCCTCCCCGCAGAGGTCCATAGAGCTCAGCATGATGTGGTTACACAGGCACTGTGATCCCATCGCTCCTCTGCCAGGTTGGAGGCAATGTGTGCCAGCCCGGTTGGGTACCACGAGGCCAGGGAAAGCTGCCGTGCTCCATCATAGCCCCAAAGGCTGCTTGTGCGCACCCTGAGCCTCCCACTCATCTGTTCTAGCTGTGGCCAAAGCCTCCCAGCAAGAACCCCAGTACAGACTGAAAATGGAAATATTCCCCTCTAATACACCCATCTATTAGTAACATTTTGGGTGGTTGTTTGGCTGTTTAAAGGAAAAATGCTGTGTTATGACAAACAGACAGTTTTCCCCATTTATTAAATGCTCATAATTTGTTTTAATGGTTTCTCTAAACAAGTAGACTTTTTTCTCAGCTCTTTGAGCTTTTAAATGACACAACTGTTATGTTAAAAGGGAAAAGGGTGATGATTTACATTTGGAGGCAAGCGGACAGCTGCAACCCATCGGACGTGGCTCTCTGCACAGCTATTTTGTTTGCACCATTTCAGCCCTCTGTATTGGCTGTGGGTTCAGTGGCCAGCACACAGGAGACGGGTGCTCCCCTGTGCCCAGCTGGATGGATCCCTGCCTCCACAGTGCTGCAGCCAGACCGAGTTGTGCTTCCCTCTGCATGAAACCCATGGAATATGGAAGTGTCTCCCAAAACCTGAGCGAGCTTCTGCAGACCATAACCGAGCCAGCATCCCTGGCTAATGCCAACATCTACTTGCAGACGAGGTGACTCAGTGTGAAAATAAGACATTCTCTATTTTTCCAGCTTACAGTTGATATCAGAAAGTAGCTGGCACACTTGGCTCCCTGCATAGGCAACATGGCCAGTGGAGAGCTTATGGAAATCAATGAATTATACAAAACAGCATGAACTGTACTTGAGATGAACGTTACAGATACTGCTAGATCAGCCACAAGTGGCAAACCAGATAAGCAAGCTCCACTTGCTTTTCCTTTAGGTATAAAATTCATCTCCTCACAAGAGGACTCCCAGCCATTGGTGCCAGCTGGAGAGTGTTTTTCACTTACCTAGCTCCCTTCTCTTAACCTCTTCTCCTTGTGTTTCTGGACATCACTCATCTCCCTGCTTAGTTGCTACAAAAAGAGATGAAACAATTTTGGGTGTGCAAACCCCACAAATTAAGGGGTTTTTTTTCATTCAGGAAACATCTTTGGATAGCAAACACCTGACTCAGGGTTTTCAAAAGCCGTAGAGCGGGTTGGGTTATCTGATCACCCACAGGTATTTGTGTGGCATCAGCCGTGATTATTTCCTTCATATGTACATAATCTACAGGAAGCATGGAGCTATGCAGCCAGGGGATGGATTCCAAAGAATATACATGAAAGAAACAGCATGTCACACTCATTTACACTGCAGCAAATAGGTTCTTCCACATCTCTCGAGAGCTATAAGAACCGATGCCAACTTGAAGTTCCAGACAATAAAGAAAAGGATGCACAAGACCCACTTGAGAGCTGATCGCTCTGCTCCTTGTTTTGCTTTTTCTTCTTTTGCCTCTGGTTGTTGTTTCTCAGAATGTTAAAATGTTTGTACAAACTTCCATCTTGGAAGCCCAGCAGAATAAACAAGAATATACATGAGCTGCAAGAGAAGCCAACAGACAGGAAAGAGCTTTCTCTTTTCTTTTTCAGCTTATGGGTGTAACCATTGTGGCTATTGAAAATATGCACAAAATTGCTTTAAACCACATGCAGCAGTCATTAGACATTTCCACCTCTCCATACCAGCAGCTCAGGTACCCATTCAACATAATCCCGAGAAAAAGTTATACTGAATCTGCATAATATACTTAGGAAGCCAATAAGCCTGTGTTCAGAGGGATGAGCATTTTTCCCAGCCAAAGGCCGTGCTCAAAGTCTATCAGGGATTGGAACAAATGGGTGAGTCGTCCCCAGAATCTCATCTGAACTCATCGTCTGCCTTGGAGTGCAGCAGAGAAGGTGTTCACTCAGAAAAGTGCACCAGGATGCTGAAAAATAGATCCCACATGGAAGTGAGGATTTGGAGCTGACTGGGGCTTGCCATAGCCTCGAGAGAGTAAGGATTGGCTGAACAACAAGAATTCAGTTTTGAGGAAAAAAATAAATCCCAAGCTTAAGTAATGGGTCCTGTTCCAAATTGAGGGAGAACTAAAATCATTCCCTGAATAACCTTGAGGAAAGAATGATGCACTGGGGAAAACTCTGCTTCATACACAGTATGGCCAGCCCAGAGCTGTGATACCAGGCGATGCTTGTGTTTGCTACTCAGGCCACACAGAACAAGTGTATGAACCAGGAGGTTTGGCAGAGAAGCGTCACCACTGTCAGGCTGTTTAGCTTTCTGGGATTTGTATGCTTTGGAAGAGATGTTATTCTGGTCCCAAGAGATCTTTCCCATGGCAAGCTGCATAAAAAATCATGCATTTCTTTAAATAAAAAATAGAAAAACTCAAACAACAGCTTCCTGGTTGAGCTCGTTGCTGAGTTCCACATTTTAAAACATCCTCATAAAAACCCATTCCCAACCAGCTGTAGAGGTTTTACAGACCAGACACAGAAATGCAGCCTTCGCAAGCTGCTTCTGAAAGTGGACTTCCAGTCACTCTGAGGATCTGCTGAGCCTCCACAGTCCTTTTCTGCTCACCAGCATGCCTGAATGCATCTGCAGGAGCAATTCCCAATCTACAGTCCAAATAGGTCTTGCTGTATCCCCAGAATTATAGGAGCACCCTAGTTGTAGATGTGGTGTTCAGGGTCTTGTTTTAGTGGTGGATTTGGCAGCGTTAGGTTTATGGTTGGATTCAATGACCTTAAAGGTCTTTTCCAACTTAAATGATTCTATGATTTCCAGCATATAACTCAGGATTACCAACTATGGAGAAGACTATATGCCTTATGCTTCTTTAGCCTTCCTACCAACACAACAGGGAGAGAGCATTCATGTGACTGAGAGACACGACCAAACTTAACAATTACCTCCCTTGCCAGCATCTATTTGGACAGCACAAATGCCATTACCCCAATCTGAAACATTGTGGGTAATTTGACACTACTGAAGTCAATGGAAATGTTACCCTTGTTTTCAACAGGGTCAGGCTTTTACTTACTTTACACAATCTAGTTGCTTCATACCCAATCTTCCACCCCCTCACACGATCCAGATGGTCCTGGATGTCACTGCTAAGGAAAGTTCACCTCTTTCCCCAGCAGACAGCATATTTACAACAGGCAGCCTGCAATACAAAGTAAGAAATCAAGTCATTGCTGCTCTGAGTGCACCATTCTTCAACCAGATTAAACCCAGTTTATGGTAGTCCTTTTTGGAGACAATATATCTTAGAGCAACTTTGAGTAACTTATAAATGAACCAAAGCAAAGATGCTCAGTGCTCCTCAGAGGAGAAAGAGTCCTTTATAATACTACAGGCACCTATCAGCAGTTAACTGGAACCAAAGCTAATCCCTGGATTTCTAGCCTCACATGGCTATTAGGGTAGACATTAAAGTTTAATAGAGCAGGCTGTATGTGTTACAGCCAGAGTGACAGGCCAAGGATTAGCATTTTAAATTATGAGTTGTGATTGCATCCAGTTTTGAATTTCCTGTAAATTATGTGATAGCAAAGAGATAACAGCACTGCAATGGGAAAGCCAAAATCAGTATGTGGACAAGAAAATGGCATTTTAGGCGGCAGCCAAAGTAGCGACATATAGATTACCGGTGTCTTGGAGGTTAAATCAAGTGTACTTTGCAGTAAAATGGTTTATAAAGGCATATTCACAGAATATCTGCTTTTTGCAGAAATAAGAGATACTATTTCAAGACAACCAGCTTGAGATACAGGATACTATCAGTCCTAGCTCTGCTGCTGCCTCACACAGGCTCCGGGGCATGTCATTTTAGAATGCAGGTTCCCAAGGGGCTGTCAGGAATTCTGTGTCCTGGTCACACAAGTTTTAACTAACTCAAGTTAAGTTTTCATGAGTGTAATTCCCCAAGATTGGCTGAAAACCTGAAACTTCAGTGCGGCATCTATGAAAACAAGAGGACTATTTCCATGTTGCCTATATGCAATGTATGGATTATGCTACAACTGATACGTGGACTCATCATCCCTCAATGGAGAGCATTTCCCTTCTAAAGCAAATAACAGTGTTTAATAATGAACCAGTAATTGCACAAACAAATAATGATTAATCAGTATGGCGGATCTCAGAGGCAGGGATTGCTCCTTCCTCTGCATTTGGACAATGCCTGACAGAATGAGATTCCAGTCCTAATTGTGGCCTTGGGGCACAATAGCCAGGGCAGTAAAACCAGCCATGTTTTCTTGCAGTGATCATCCCATTCACAGCCCCACATTTCTTTCCAATGTTTAATGAAGAAATCATCATAATAATGGTACAAGGATCTGAATTTATCTCCTGTTAAGAAAATGTTGCATGGCTTTTGGCTGGCTCATGCCTCCCCTTTGAGCAGCCTTGCAGAGAAACTCTCTGTTCTGGCACAGACATACAGAAAACACACAGAAGTGGAAGATTCAGGTCGAAAGCCCAAATGAATCTGTGCAGCTGAGCTTTCAGCTTGTACCTGCTGGATGGGATGCAAATGCTTCAGCCTTTTTACCTGGCTTCACTCAGCTCTTGAACTGGATTTCCAAGTAGCTTTGGGCTTTGTGATGGTGGAACTTCTCTGGTGTTGTCAGTTAATGCTCTCCTAATCCTGGCAGCAGGTCAGCTCGGTAAGAGGGCAGGGACAAATGCTTTTTCTGGCAGCAACCAGTTTCATCCCCATTCCTTCTTCCCAAGCACAGGCTTAGCTTTTCTAAGCACTAAAAGTCAGGACTAAAACCCTGCACGAGCAGAAGTCGTTGCTCATGCAAAATTATGAAGGCAGCTTTTAGAGCCAGTCTGAAGAGAACATTCCTCGGCATTTACAGATGCCAGAGCCTAAAAACCAGGAATCATGAATTTGCTTCCAAGCAAGTGGAGGTCCACTGGCTGCTGCAACTAACACCTCCAGCTACTTTTAGGTCAAGCACATCTACATTCATTCTGCACTTCGAAAACCACTCTGTTTGCAAAGCTGACTCAGTGTTTCTTAGGATAACCTGGGTGAGAAAGCCAAATTTAGCATTTTTGGACCAATTTGTCTGCCCTGTGATCAAAGATGTTTAGATGTTATTATGACTTCGGAACTTTATTATCTTTGGGACAAGAAGATAAATGCTGCAGATGCCAAGCTGCTGGATGATTTAATGCTTAAATTCGTTCTTTTTCATCTCCACCCATTCCACAAGCTTTCTGGATCACCTCCAAGCTGAGTTCATTCCAAAGTGTTTCCTCGTTTTAGTTCTATCCCTCTGCAGAGGACGGCACATCCCAACACTGTAACAGAGGATTTGGCAAATATCACTCTCCTTGTTTAACATACTTCCAGAAACTGTAGGCTAGTTCTGACTACACACAGTCTGTTTATGTGAACATATTTTATAGAGGAGCTTGAAAACATTCGTGTATTTTCCCTTTGTCAGTCCCATATTTTCCAGTGCCTTTCTAAATATATTTCTTGGGTCTGAAACCAGAAAAATATTAATATAAATAATCTGGTTTTCTCTCTTTTCCCCAGGGAAAAAGTGCTGTGTTAGCCTCATATGCACTCATCGAAATCAGTGACTGTGAGAGTTACCTATTACTTGACGAATCAGTTGGCTGGAAAGCAGTCCTGAGCATTGTCCCCTTACAAGTGTACCAGAATGAAGGGGCTTCTCTTATCCCATCAGCAATCAGCAGGTTCAAGATGATACCACACAGTATTTTGTAAAAGAGAGGGAAAAAAATCACACTATATAAAGTTATTTTTGCTTTGGAACTTTTATTGGCCTGTAAAATATTTTTACATTTATTACGCTTTTAATGAGAACTCCTAGAATCAAGGCTGGTGTAAATAATGAAAACAACACTAGTAAATATCCCCATAAACCTCGCACCAAGCCTTTGATGCTAATTTGCAGGCCTGGCGTTCCTTCCCTCCTCCCCACCACCTTCTGGAGCAGGGGCAATGGTCCAGCTCCAAATGCATCATATCTAACAGGAAAAGCATCCTGCAGGTTTGCTGCTCCCTGCCCCAGCCCTGCAGTGGGTCTGGGAGAGAAGAACAGCCCAGGCTCAAGAGGGACCAGCACTGCCACCTCAGCACCATTCAGCTGCATCAGTCACAGCATTGCTCCACCCCAAATAGCTCCAGAGACATGGACCACTGGTCCGTGTGGTAGTGGATGTAGGGCTCTTGGCATTCCAGGAACTTGCATGTCTCTTACTAAGTCATTTAATCAAGATCCTTGGAAAAGTCAGAAAGTCTTGGAAGCACCTTTGCAATTTCCAAAGTCTCATCAGCATCAGATTGACTTTACAAATCTCAGTATTTCTGTCTTAGGTGAACTTCACCACACTAGTTTCTTTATATGGATGGAACCTGGAGACAGCACTGTACTGATCATTTTAGTAGCAGACTTCAAGCTCAGAGTTAGTGGACATCCAAAATGCAAAGAAGTCATCATTCTGCACCACCTTTCACCTCCAAATGACATTCCTCCAAGCACATATAAATTAGCTGAGCACCACCATGCTCCAAAATCATGTCACAGGACAGAAAGAGAGCATAGTCAGGTTATGAACTGAGCCCAGCAAACACCTTGGATTCCCAGGATACAGGACTGGACCCTGAACTGATTTCAAGTTCTGAGCTCAAACCCTCAGACCATATTACCTCCCTTATTCTTTCCTGGAAGCCTGATGGCAACACTGCTATATTTTGGTTGAATTCCAATGGCAAAAAGCTCAAATCCTACTGATGAAACACAGATCAGCATTACATGGCAGCACATGATACACAGCGTGTGGCTGCACTCAGGGCAGGAACGTGGGCTGCATCACTGCAGAGAGCTCTTTATGATTTGTTTCCTGTCTTGTACATGTTCCGGCTGGGTTTGACACTGCGCTTTGGACCTTCCCTTTGGCACCTCCAGCTTAGCACACGTGGATTGTTTTTTACCATATGGACTAAATTTGGCCACGTGGATTAATGGCTTCAAAACAATCTCTAGGGGCTGTGTCCCCTTTTCCCATCATGGGACATCCTTCCTGAAGCCATGAAGAAATCCAGGGCTGCTGCAGTTGATTTCTTCAGCCCTGACTCCCAGGCTGGCTGGGTGTGCAGACGGCTGGAAATGGTTGCTACAGGCGACTGGGACTCAAATTCCAGTTGCTACCAGAACTATCATTGCTGTGCACTATCAGTTATGAAGAGCACATTGGTTTTAACTTTGCTATTTAATCCTCCCGATTCCAGGGCCAAATCCCATAAAAATTCCTTCCAGTATTTACATCATAGAAACTCACCCAATCCTTAACAAATCATTTTTTGCAGGGCTTACCAGCCCTGCCTGTTGCTGAAGGCTGCACTTACTCCAGGTTGGGTCAGTATATTTTGTCTTCCTGCCTCTCCTATGGCATTTCAATTGAAGATGTCTCTGCTCAGTTCCCATCCCAAAATCCTGTGTGTTGCTACAATCCTCTTTTAGTGAAAATCAATGCATCTCACCCAGAGTCAGCTGGATTTCAGCAGGAAGTTAAGGTGAAGGGCTCTGTGTTAGACTAATTTCGTAATTCATATGAAATTCCTAAGCAGGAATGGTCCCTTCAGTAATCAGGTCTCTTAGCTGGAG
>JBCJKH010065139.1:12405-39710 GCA_039877255.1 Loriculus beryllinus | reverse complement strand
CACTATGTGTTTTAGGGTTACTGTGTACGCAAACAGTGGGCGGATAGAGTCAGACTTGTTGCTCGTGGTAGAAGGGTGAGTGCACACACCCCCACCCACCTCACACTCACACACTCAGCTTGGAACTCTCTATATTCCCCAGAGATTGGGTTGATTTCCCTTAAGTGTAGGCACAGATAGTCACAGCAATGAAGAATTAAAGATTATAACGTATCCCATGTAAAATTAGACACACATCAAAAACACTGCAGAATTTCTAAGTGAAGAACTGCATGCTGGTGCACTGAGCTAGGCTATGTGTGCTTTGGGGCACTCTGATAACATTAGAGAGTAACCTGGGGTGGAAAGGACCTTCGAAGATCTTGCAGTCCAGGGCTTTGGCTGCTCCAATGCTTAACTTCCCTTGTGGTGAACCTTATGAGCAGTCAGAACAGCTCTTATTTCTATTTATACCCATTCAGTCATGCCCTCCCACACTTCATCTTAAACACATGGTTTTAAAGAATCCACCTCTGTTCCAAGTTTACCTTTGCATTTTGGAATAAAATACTTAACACAGTGTACAAACCAGTATATTGAAACATATGCCTTGACTATAGAATGATTCCTCCCTTAATATCCAATACTATTCCTAGGTCTTGTGGCTTAGCTAGTACCCTGCCTGTACTGCTGCCAAAGGGTTCCAGTCTAAGTTGCTGCTTAAGTCACATCTCTTCCCAAGAAACAGCCCGACTTTCAGGACAATAGAAGCAAAAGTAGAGGGAGATATTTTTCATTCAAGAATTGCTTCCCGGGGAAGTCATTATTTAATTTGATTAATGTCCCTATACACACGGATAGTGTCTTTTTCTCTTATCCTGTTTCCTTATATGTAACGTTGTGATATATTGCCATCCTTTCTGAATTTTGACAGATGACACTGATGCAAATTATGTATCTCAGTAAAACTGCACTGCTGAAATTTAGATAACACAAACACTTTTTTCCTTTTCCCACATTAAAATTCCAGGGTTTATGTAACTGTTATGTCCAGAGACAGAGATAAATAGATGAATACATAGAAAGCACTGTAGAACACATACATGAAATAATTTTAGAAGACAGAATTAATAGTTGTTCTCAAATTAATAATAGTCCTAAAATGCCAGCAGAGCTTTGCCTCTGCACCCAGCACATCCTTTTATTTATGCATCTGTAGCCTATAAAAGAAAAGCTAATTTTAAAATCCACTCATGCAGAAATTCTTAAATTTCTTCAAAAGAGCTTCTAGAATACTAAACAGGCCTATACATGGAGTTTTGGTTCGATGGAACTTTTCTATTCTTTTACTAATCCTCAGTATTAACATATTTAACTTGAAACATGTAGGAATGTTATATTTCAGTGTAATTATGTGATTATAGACATCTCATGCCCATGGACTCTTTGTACACAAATAGTTCCAGTTTATAAAGCTAAGAATACAGGCAGGAATCTGACAGCTGGGAAGAGAGCTTCAGAGAGAAGCATTTGTGAACTAGCATGCAACTTTCATGAAGTCTTACGCTACGTTCTGATAAACCAGCTGTAAGTTCAGATGCTGAACCAAACTTTATCAAATGTCTCTGCCTAAAAAAGCCGTCAAAACATTTACCATAAAAGCATGATGAATATTAGTTACCATCATTTCTGGAAGAGAAATTGCACAGTAATAAAAGAGAAAGAACCTTCCTCATTTTCAAAACACATACAAGAGTTGAGCAAACTTCTGAAAATACTCAGGACTTGATATCTACCTCCTCTGGAGTTTGAATAAATTTAAAAAAATACACTCTTTCATGAAGGTTTTCTGTATTATTCTTTTTCTTTCAGCAGTAGGATGCAAATGTAGACTATCTTTTGGTTTAGTTAAAAAACAAGACAATTAAAACAAGCATTTTCCTTTAATATCTGAATTGTCAATGTGTAAAATCAAGGTATTTTGCTTGCAGAATTCCCATAAGTGATGTTTTATTACCATTTTTTAAGAAATCCATCTTACATCATATAACAAAGGGTCAAGACTGAAACCACCAGTGTAATACTTATTTCTGCACAAGTTCCTTCAGAGGAAAAAAACCAAGACAAAAATGAAACCCAAAGATGGGTATTCAATGAAGTAGCTGAAGACAAAGTAAGTAAATTAGTTTGGGGATTTACCTTTCACTTGTGGAGAGCATTCTTGCAGAAATCAAATCAGAAGACTGAAACATTAAAAGAGCACACACGTTCTCCTTCAATTTACTGTTTTATCAATCACAGTTTTCAAGCTGTTTTTCTGTAATTGTTTAAAGTTACAGAATAAGATGACACTTGCTGTAATAATCACTGCAGAACACAAGGTGTAGTAGGGAAATTGTAACCATACTACCAGCAGTGTCCTGTGAAATATGTCCTATATAAGCAAATTTGTTCTTTGCCTGTTAAAGCTCATCGTCCTGTCTGCCACAGACCTTAGTGTTGTTTGTCTCCATATTGACAGTCACAACTTCCTACTATGATTGATGGCTTTGCGAGCGAAGATTTGGGAAGGGCTTTACCCACACTTACTACAAGCACGATGACCAAGGGCATGTGGGATATGCAAATCTGGTTGGAAAAAAGGTTGCTTAGGAACTCAGGAAGCGTCCAACCAGGACTGTCATCTCCTGGAAAATCTCAAGCTACCTATGTGTTACCCACCCACATGCAAGGCTGGATCTGCAGCTTCCTATGCACCTTGTCACCTGCTGTTTCAACCCTTGCCTGTCCATACAGACAAGTGACAGTGAGCACTGCCAGCCTGCGCAGTGGGTTTGTTAGGGGAGGACAGCGTGTGCAGCACTGGTCCCACCCTTTACACCTGAGGTTTAACTGCCACAGCCTAGGGAGCTAGAACTGTGACAGCAAGGTCCGCAGGTCATAGGTTTTGTAAGAGTGCCCTTCTCTTTGATGGAAGACCTTACAAGGCTAGACGAGGTCCATCAGCCCGGGTCTGAAGACAGTTTTCCTTCTCCTATGAGGAAGGCCTGTCTTCATGACTGTCATCTCCTAAGTCAATCTCGAGGGACCGATGACACAACAGCACAACATCAAATGTCTAGGCGGGATTCTGACTTAGAGGCGTTCAGTCATAAGCCCACAGATGGGAGCCTCCCACCAGTGGCTCCTCAGCCGAGCGCACGCACCAGGGGTCTGAACCTGCACTGCCTCTCATACTGAGCAAGATTACTATTGCAACAACACAGCATCAATAGGGTAAAACTAACCTGTCTCACGACGGTTTAATCCTAGCTCACGTTCCCTATTAGTGGGTGAACAATCCAACGCTTGGTGAATTCTGCTTCACAATGATAAGAAGAGCTGAAATTGAAGGATCAAAAAGCTATGTCACTATGAATGCTTGGCCGCCACAAGCCAGTTATCCCTGTGGTAACTTTTCTGACACCTCTTGCTTAAAACCCCAAAAGCCAGCAGGATCGTGAGGCCCCGCTTTCACAGTCTGTATTTGTACTGGAAATCAAAATCAAGCTAGCTTTTACCCTTCTGTTCTGCAAGAGGTTTCCATCCTCCCTGAGCTCGCCTCAGGACCCCTGTGTTACGCTTTGACAGGCGTGCCGTCCCAATCACACTGCCCACCTGCCGCTGGCCCCAGAGCGGGTCGCACCTCGCATGTGCCAGGTGCTTGGTGCCAGAAGCGAGAGTCCCCCTCGGGGCTCACCCCCCTGCCTCACCAGGTAAGTGAAATAACAATCAGAGTAGTGGTACTCACTGACAGCCGGGACGCTGGCAGGAGAGCACACCCAGCCTCACACTTATTCTACACCTCTCATGTCTCTTCACAGCACCAGAATAGAGTCAAGCTCAACAGGGTCTTCTTTCCCCACTGATTCTGCCAAGCCCACTCCCTTGGCTGTGGTTTCACTGGATAGTAGGTAGGAATACCGCATCTCAGAAACATACAATTTCCTGTTCACAGAAAGGGCTGATGGGTAAATTCAACTACTCACACTTAGCGAGGTTCTCAGTTATGCAGACTTTCCTAACTAATCTGAGAGTAAAAACAAACACTTAAAATCAGTTTGCAATTCATGAGTAAACAACTTACCAAAAGCCTCTGCCATTTTCACTAAATGCAATGTCAGGGAGCTTCTTTGCAACCCCACAAGACAACTACAGCTACAACAGAGAGCTTCCCTGAGGGTACACGGCAATCCTAGTGAGCACTGGCCTCACTAACTCTGCCCTGTTGGGAGCACAGGCTGGAAACACTGGCAGAGTCTGGTTTTGGAGCTGTTTTATTTTTGATTTTGGAGATTCACACTTCTTTCTTTACACACTATCACTTCCAGCAGAACAAATGTATTTTTCTTTCTTTCCTGATCATAGGTAAAGGTGGAGAAATCCAGAGAGCTGATTTCCACTAAACAAAGGCACCAATAATCAGGTGCACTGTATGAACTTTCAGAAGTTCCTGCAGGTCCTGCAGAGTGACACACTGATGTGTCAAACTAATACAATGCAAAGATAGGGCATATGGTCAGCAGAGATACTACATGAGTTTCAAATCTGTTTTTTTCAAAATAGTATAAGCTGCATAGGAACCTCCACAGTGGCTTCCTATAGTATACACCACCAAAAAAACAAGATACAGTTTCTGGATATAGGTAATTCTGGTTTTGGAGAGATGCCATTTTATATACAGCCCCCTACTTTCCAAATAGCCTACTGCCATTGTTGGGTTGTTTTAATTTTCAGGAAACAGATATTGCCTTAAAAATCACTATGCCACAAGGTTCTAGAGGAGATTGGGACTAAATAGTCTGAATGCTTCCACGACTGTTACAATGGACTTGAATATTCGAGCAAGTTGAATTGCTTTAAATGCTTTGTTCATTAAAAAAGTCAAATTTGGTTGTACAATATCTATGATGAAGCATTTTGCCTGTAAATAATTAAGGACATGGGTTTTTTCAGATTTTTTTTTTTTAAATGAAGTATATTGAGATTTCATTTCAAAACAAAACTTGCATTTTGAAGTCCAGCTGGAGTTTAATTTAGAAATCTTAATAAAAAATACATGGCATTTGATTCAGGCTGTATTTCAAGGAAAAAAAAAAAAAATTATCCCATAGTGAATCTTCCTTCTTTTTTTCCCATTCAGACAGGGACATCCCCAAAAGCCAGTGAAGCCCATGCCTCATAGCAAAGTACACAAATGCTGACTTCACTACTTTACCTGTGCCTGGCAATAGTGTGCACTCACAGAATCCAAACCCTACCTTTTAACTAGAATATTCCTCATTTATTTCATTAAATATGTTATGCCTGTGGTAATCCCAGCCATTCACCTGGCTAGCAAAGTTTTACTTGCTTAGTGAAGTAGAGAGGCAACACCTTTAAAGATTCATCAACCAGTCCATCTGCAGTGATTCACACCCTACATAGCAAACACTGCTTTTCTAAAAGAAAAGGCATGGAGAAAGCTTTGTTCATTTAAAGAAAAGGAACTATACCACAAGTTTCAGGCAACATTGGTGTTTCCCAGGAGCTTTACCCAAAGTCTATTTACTTAGACCATTAGAATGACAGTCCCTTATTTCAGCAGACTCCAGTTTAAACCCTGTGTCCAGGTATTACATATCATTACACACAACGGTTTCATAAGACAACAGGGAGTTTCACAGTTCTTTTGTAAATCTGGACAATTAATATTTTCTTGCTAAAGTGTACACAGTAAACGATACCTTTTATTATTATTATTATTATTTTCCTTTTTGCCCCCCAGATAATATAAATTGTCTCTGTAAATGGCCATTAAAAGCTCTTGCAGTGTCACTGCCTACATGTGCTGTTTTGGGGGGTGATTTGGGGGTAATTTGAGGACAGAGGAGAGATTGTGTGTGCCTGGGGTGTTTTTCTCCCCAGAAGATAGAGGAGACTTTGCTCACCAACACTGGTATCTTGAGTCTTTGGTGGTCATTTGGTCCACACACCTACAAAAGACACACTCATGTTCTCTGTGAAGACAATATTAGAGATATTAACAAAGTGCACAAGTGGGCTGGTGTGTTTGCCCTGGGGGTCCTACAGGTAGTCCAAGTTTCCAGGAGGGAAACCTGGAGGAAGAAGACAGATCCTATATGTTCTCCCCATGAGGACACCCTTAGGGGTCCAACATCTGTCTGCATTCCTCTGCTTCAACACTGCACACTTGCTCAAAGAACCAAACCCAATTTTCCCAAAGAACACTCAATTCTGCAGATACTTGTACATAACAGTGATGATATTCAAAAGGTCTTTAACATAATAAAGAAAATACATTAAAAAATTCTCAGCAATGAACATAGGCTATTTGGAACTGAATCCAGAAGTTTAAATCATTAGGTTTTGGCTGTGGTGAACTTAGCCCAGCCCTATCACACAAGCAAACCTTCCCACAGGGTTCACAACATGGGAAAGATTAGGACAAGCAACACCAACAATAACTGCAAGAAAATAAACTGTATCTGAAACTAATCAGGTATTAACTGTTTGAGGAAGTTTGTCAACTCCCCATATTTGGGTTTTTAATCAGAAAGAGTGAAGACCTATACTCCCAAGTAACAAATGTGATTATACATTGGTTTAGATTTAAGTTACATGTTCCTCAATTACTCTTCACAGGTTCCTCAGAAGGACAGTGGAAAAGGAGTTCTAGTGTCAGAGTGATTTCTACTGAAGGCTCAGTCTATACACAGTCCATGTATTCCACCTTCCATACAGAAACAGGATCAAGTGCTTTACTGTGAGCTTTTCTAATGAAGCAGTAAGATTCAAGTACTTTCTTGATACATATTTTTTTAGCAAATAAATCCAACAACCAACAGTACAAATAATATAAGAAAAACTAGGGCAGGTGTTCCAAATGGAGTGATTTGGAAGAGGTCTGGATACAAAGTGGAGTGCCACAAACAAGAAGAGAAACAGAAGAATTTTTAAGAACCCAAAAGGTGTTCCCTCAGAGACCTCTTGCCATCATATCCAGTAGAAGCTTTGAGTGCCAAAGGCTAAAACATGACTTGGGCACAGACACCGTTGAGGTATAGAGACAATACCAAAAGATCAGTGAGAATTATGAAGGATCAGAAGCACCCACTACCAGGATGACTGAGAGACAAGGCATATGCCACCACTGTTTCTTATCAGCATCTTTGCGAACAACTTATGCAGAAGAATGGCTGAGGGAACTGGGGTTGTTGCCTGGAGAAAAGGAGGCTGAGGAAAGATGCATTACTTTTAACAGCTACCTGAAAGGAGGATGGAGTGAGGTGAGTGTCAGTCTCTTCTTCCAAGTAATAAGAGGTAGAACTAGAGGCAATGGTCTCAAGTTATGCCAGGGGAGGTTTAGATTGGATATTAGGAAAAATGTCTTCACTGAAAGGGTTGTCAAGCACTGAAACAGGCTGCCCGTGGAAGTGGTTGAGTCACCATGCCTGGAGGTATCTAAAAGACCTCATGAAGATGTGAAACTTACGGACATTGTTTAGTGGTGGATTTGGCAGTGTTAGGTTTACAGTTGGACTCAATCTTAATGGTTTTTTCCAACCTAAACAAATCTGTGATTCTATGATTCTATTTAGGGTATTTGATTATATTCACAAACCTAGAAACAGTCTGCTGCAATGCAGGCAGAGTACAGAGTATCTACAAAGCTTTTCTATTGCTTCCTGCAGAATTCCAGTTTGCTGGCTGGAACTCAAAATCCTCTGATTTGGCTCTTGATGCTCCTGCTTGATAAACTATTAGCTTTTTAGGTGCTCCCCTGATGCCAGCCTGACAACATAACCAGTGTCTGTCATAAACAGTCTCAGACGACACCTGTCCCAAGGTTTGTTTGTGCTGCAAGGCCGCAGGGCAGCTCCAGTTCAGAGGAAATCTGCTGGCAGCTTCAGCTATGTAGCAGAAACCTGTCCTAATTGCTTCCTGCTATAAAAATGAAAGTGCTCCATGTCCACATGCATGGATTTGTTGGAAGTAGTTTGCCCTGAAAATTGAAGGGAAAATTCTCAAGGTAAAATCAGTTTGGTGTCAACCACACACTTTCTTAACTGGTGCCCAACTCTTTCAAGGAGCTGAATTCCTTCAGCTGGGGAGGCCAACAGACTTTCCATCCTCAGGATTTTGATGGGAAGTGTTCTGAAGCTTTACAACACAGACACAGGAAGAATGCCTTTCTGTATCTTCTGTGAGCATTATCCTTGCATGAAATGAAACATAAAGATTTTCACTGGACACATGCTTAACAATGAGAACAGGAGTTCCAGCAGGTTTTACTCTATCCCCTTAGGCACCCATAGGCCTCATACACAACAGCTGAGACACACTAGCTATAATCTCCTTAAAATATCGCCGTTGATGCAGTTTCCTCTGACCAGGAAAGTCAGGGATATATTTTGGCCAAGAACCTTAATGACCTAACAGCACTAAAGTCAAACCTTTTTCAGCTATTCGCCTGCATTCTTCAGGCATGAGGACATGAAGAGGGGGAAGCACTGAACTATGTAAAACTGTGAAGGAAAGAGAGACATTCCATTACAAAGCTATTTAAGTTAGCATTTCATTTATATTCTGGGATATAAACATAACTTCTCTCCCATATGTGATGAAGATTCCCATGCATAACTTTTCAAGACCAATGCTGCATAAACTTGCTTACAGCCCAGTCACTCCACAGCCTGAGAATTTTTAAGGGGTGACATATTTGATGATTTTTTAGTATACTACCAATAAATGAATGAAGGTTAACACGTATTTCTCCTCCTCCTGTCCACTTTTTGTATCTACCTTTTTCCAACCAAAAAGGGACCTCTGTTACTGCTTATACACACAGTTTATACAAGTAGAAAGACCAAGAAATCTGGCTTCAATCACTAACTGGTGCTTGTAGACAACACTGGAATAAGAATAAAGATAATAAAAGTCAGCCAATGGAAAAGACATCCGAGACCATTGCAGACTTGTTAGCAAACGGCATGGCATGAAAGTAGGTATAGACACTGAATGCAAGGAAAAGTAGAAGGTGAGGTAGGAGGGTACTGTGCTACCCAGATTCCTGCCAATGCCAACAAGAATGAGACAGATGGGTTTAGACAGACAGCTAGGCTTGTCTCCAAGCTAAAATTCCCAACACTCCCAAGAGAAACTAGGAGTGCATTTCTCTCTCTTATTCATGCATACTTTATAAACCTCCAGAGACCACTCTGCAAACTGGAACAATAAAACAAAATGTCAAGACAATAAATGGGGCATCCAATCTCTGCAGTTTGTTAGAGGAAGGCCTTTTCTGACTTGATGGCAGTACCTTGTTTTCCTTTCATAAACAGCAAAGTGATGCAGAATAAGCACTGTCGATTAGAATTACCTAAAAGAAGATAGAGTGTAGCAGCCCAGCATTACTTGGCTGGACTACATACTTTCAAAAACTTCAATATGAAATCCATCCTGCCACAGGTATATCTTGGTATTTTCCTGACATCTGTTCTGTAGTGTCATACCAGGTAGATTGCTAGAGATATAAGAAATAGCAGGAATCCATTCAATTTTTATAATCTGAGGAAATAAATTCCAGTTCCACCTCTGCTCCCAAACTTCTATTATAATTTGAGAAAGTCAGAACTGTTGCAACAAATCAGCAATGAAACAATGTTTCATTCTCTTTTACAGTGAAAGCATTTAAAACTAAAGGTAGATGTATTTTCCCTTTTCTTCAAACAGGAGAAATTCATTGTTATTATTTACCCACACACTTTGATTTGCTTGGAACCATAAATTTCATTTCTGGAAGAAAATAATATTTCTTATGCAAAAGCGGTAAAGCAAGTACCTTGCTAAATTATGGTGAAGCATCACAGAGGTAGCCCTGTAGCTGGAGAGCCCAAAACCCCAGCTCCACCTTTGGCATATTAGGCAACTTGCAATATCATGCAAGTAATTTTGTTTCCATCTGCTTTGATTTCTTAATCTACAAAATGGAAATACTGGTTAAGGTCATTCAAGGACATTACAATATTCACAGTTTCATTCTGTGCTTTTATCTGATATTTGAACGAAACCAAGAAACCGTGTGTTGCGCAAGAAGCCAGTTGTGCCGATACATCTGTTCTCCAATAAAAAGAAGTCGCTGGGTTTGCTTCTGCTTCAGTTAGGCCTTGAGCCCACTCTGGCTCCTTAGGAAGCTCTCCTGGCAGCAACTTAATACCACAAAGTGCTTAACACCATCAAAACAGCATATTTTAATTGTGCTTCATTTAATCAAAACCTGTCAATTAGCCCTAGGAATAGCTCTGATTAACTCTGCAAAGCACTTTGGAAAACTACAATGAAAAGCACTGTACTGGAGCTAGGTATCATCATGTCCACAAATATGACCTGAAGACTTTGAAAGATACATAAGAAACTTCTTTATGCCTTCGTTGACTCAAACACTGCTCCAAGTCACATGACATTCCTCAAGGAAGAATTTCAAAGCATTTAAAAATTAATAACCATGCAACACCTTTGAAAAATAAGTAGTGAAAAGTGGGCAGTCACATAAATTTCTTCATCCGTTCCTGAAATACATCTATCTCTAGGGTGAAGCATAGTACCCATTTAACAGTACAAATCCACAGAAGGAGAGTGGGCAGAAAGGAAAAAATACCATTGCATCCATTTAGACCTAGATGGGAAGTCTGTGGGGGCAAAAGGGCAGTTAACCAAACCAGAGTTTAAACAGCACCTTTTACTTGATGCCAAATCGGTCAGAAATATCCCGTGTTTCTAAATTTGGTAGTCTTATAACGAGGAGTCAACAGCAACAAATCTCTGTAGGGGTTGGTAAGGGTAGATGGGAAGTTTTGTCCTTATTTGAATTACTGGTTAATCTAATCTGTACTGTTTATGACTGTTTAATAGTGTTGGTGGGCTGATCTCGTATTATCTTTAGATGATACTTTAATATTGCAGTGCAATCATTATTACATTCTTGTGATCTTAGAGTGCCTAGAACAACTGCTTAAATCTAAGAGATACATTAACTCCTCAGGCAGACAGGCACAAGTGTTAAGCCACTAAGTCCAGCACCTGACCCATATCCCGTTTGAAAACCACGGTCTCCAACAGGACTGTGCCCCCAGCTGGACCACCGATACATATCTTCTCTGTTCAGGAGACAGCTTTCTTACACTAAATCACAGAACCAAATATGCTCTTGGGAGGCCTCCTACCCACAGAGTGAGCCTCTCCCAGTACAGCTTAGCTCATGAGAAGCTGTTTAGTCAGAAAGCCTTAGGAGGACCTTGCAACAACCAGTATCGCACGCCTTTGGGCTTTGCCAAACCCAAAGTCTTAATTCAAACGCAGATTCCACAATGCTTCCAATTCTGCTGAAAAATTTACATTCTTCTTTAAGCAAAGGTAACACTCTTACACTGGGAGTTTTTTCACCCTTTTATATTAGGGGGGGAAGGAAATATACCCTGAGAAGAACAGAACTGGGATGCAGACTACTTTTCTTTCAAACATCATTGCAGAAAAGACTTAGGTTCAGCCTTACACTGCGAATTCCAACCGGGAGTATGCTCCTCACAGTGCAGCAATCCTCCAGGAGCTACTTTCTAGACAACTGGAGAAGAAAACCAATATAGGGAAGGTGCTGGTTTTCTTACAACTGCGCTCCCAGGTGGACTACAACTGGGGATCACTCAGAGAAGGATTCCCTGATCTTGTTAAGTATCAGTTATAGAAAAACATATGTTTGTCCCTGCTCTCCAATGCACTTGCTGCTGCTACTAAGCACAGTGCAGAAACAATCAATGCATCAGGTTTCTAAATGGGAAACAAAACCATTGGGAAGATCTAACTTCCCTTTCACCTTGTTGGAAGTTTTCTTCCACTACTTCACTATCCTCTTCTAAGAGACACAGTATCATGCTGTTTGCATGAACTTTAATGTATTTGCATCTTGCTGAGATAACTCAAGTATTACACAGTTCAAGGTTTAAATGCCTATTTCCCCTATTTTGAACAACATCCTTCACAAAATATGAAAGACAGACACATTTCCAGTATATTTTTTTCTGGTTAAAAATAAAATAAAATAAAATACCAAACCAAAACAGATGGGGTTTCAGTCCAAAATATGCACTTGGCATTTGGCCCAGTGTAAAGACATGCCCAAGCTGCTTGAGGATAGAGCAGCTGCGGGGCCGGGGGGCAGGTCACAAACTGCCTAAACCAAGGAGACTGCAGAAGAATTCTCTCAGGCCAGAGAACAGTTCTGTGGAAAACAAGCAGGGAGTATACTAAAATCACCTCCATTCAGTCTCGCCATACACAAGTCAAAACCATTTTCTGTCCCTTTAGTGTTCCTTCTTCACTCATCTGAGCCAGAAACTGCCACCCGACCTCATCTCTTGTTTAAATCACCTCCCACCATCAGTTTACAAGGACAGGAGAGAATCTTCAGAGTAGCAACAAATCTAATATGACACTGAAAGAACCTTTTGGTAAATACAATAAAGTGCTGTCATGAAAGATCAGCCAAATCAGCTCCTGATCCAAGCATTGTGGAAACGTCTACATGAATGTAGAAAAGGACCAGAAATATTATTGCAGGAGGAAACAAGAGGAAAAGAAATATATTACAGAGGGAGGAAAAGACAGCAGTTCACTTAGCCAGCCTGCATCCTCTCCACAACAGAGGAGACAGGAGAAAAAAGCACTGACAGCTACGGTACCAAAAATGAGTAAAGTCACTGTAGAAACCAAAGCACAGGTGATGTAAATAAGGATGTTGAGTTGTAAAGGATGTAAAGTTGATGCTGAGGATGTGAATAAGGCTCCTGTTACCTGCTTATTCTCTCACTTCTGTACTTCATTCACATAAAAAAAAAAAAGTGCAATCCATTTATACTGCAGAAAAATGTATTTTGGAAAAGCTGCAGCAAGGTTTGCTTCATGGGACTCAAGTTGCTCTCACAATTTAAACAGGCAGCACATATAAAATGCTAACAGAGTTCCTACACAATCCAAAGGACTGAGAAAAATAGGGTTATTTGAAAGTTTTTTTCAGTGAAAGTGAAAGATAAAACCCAATTTAACCTGAACTTGAAAACTTTAGAGCCCAGTAAATGTGCAAGAGAGCTATACACCATTTCCGATTAGGTGGCTGCCAAACAAATTTGCTACACATTTAATAAAGCAGTAAAATAAGGTATTTATGTAGAATGTTTAAATCTAAACATACTTGTTCCTTTTTTTTTAAATGAAAGTGTAACCTGATAGGTGCTACAATTACTGGACATTGGGAAATATGATGAGAAAAAGGAGTCAGAACTCCTGCTACATCACAAAAGTTAACATAACAGCACCCTTGCACAGGTCTGCTTTAACAGACCTATAAAACCTATTGCTTCGAGCCTCTAACATGAGTGCCCAGTTGGCAGTTGATGGATTTTCAGATGCCTTGGAGGGTCCAGCAGTATTCTTGAGGGAGTATTCTTGAATACTCTTTGCTGGGTCACACATCATTGCTATTCCTTCCCTTCAGGGCTTCACCTCATATTTGGCAAAAGAGCATAACTGAGTTCTTTCCAATGTCAACACCTTTTCTTTTCTTGGCTAGAGGTGTCAGTGCAGAACAAACACAAGGAGCTGCCTTCCTAAGTTCAGAGCTCCCCAAGTCACATGTACTTTTCAGGCTCAATCTTCTGCTCATTGAAACTTTACAGTAAAATTGCCATCACCCTTCAGAGTGCAATTTCAGCCCATCACACCTTTTCCTGCTAAGGAAAGAAATGCAACAAACTGCAAAGGTACATGTCATAACAAATAGCTCAATATAAATATCTAGTAAATTTTGCTTGTTTAATGTGCAGATCTCAGGAGATATCAGTTATCCCTTTACAGATGCACAGAGAAACTGAGGTTGCAGGTTATGGAATGACTTAGAAGACCTCTGAGCAAGTGAACAACAAAGCAGGACACAGAATCGATTTGCAAGCTAGTAACTCTTTACTTGGGTTTACATCTTTCTGTAGACATTGTCCTTAATAGTAGTTGCTTCTGAAAAAATGAATTGTTCTCTTTTGAAGAAAGATGAACGCTCTTCTTTATGGGTGCTTATTCCCAAAGTGGAGAAAATTGGAGGGATAAGATTACAAAAACACTAATGTTACAGATCAAAGCTGTTTTCCTCTGAGTTTCAGAACAAAAGTAAAGCAGATATTTTGGAGTAACATTATTTTAAGAAAGAGGTACTTTTCTGTTTCGGTAGAGGTATATAAAGACATGTATAATATCTTTAATACAAGGAAAACACTGAAACAATAAGTTGCTGACTTTTGTTTGCAATACTTCATCACATTCCTAATGTGAAGATTCTGAGCTCCCTCTAAAAAGAACATGTGGATGCTTTATTGTTAAACAATTAGGCCAAAACCACGCTGAGTATTTTTGTATCTGGTTCAAACTGACTTGAATGGAAAATTAGCATCAAACTCTCATAAGTGACTTAGAAAATCTCAGCAGGGTTGCACAAAGAAGCCGGAGCCTTTTTCTTCTATTTGAAGCTAGCCTGCTTAAGGCCTTGTAGAGAGCTGAGAACTCATAAAGAAAGATAAAAAACTGTGAAGGCAGAAAGGGTCTTTGTCTCCTCTGTTCCCTGGTCAAAATGAAGTTTCAGTTATCCTGAAACATCTGCTGTGCTGATTTGTGTATCTAAGATAACCTCTGTTTTCATCAACAAAGTGGTTTACAACTAATTTCATCAGCATACAGAAAATGCTGCTGGGAGCATTTGTGAAATGATGTGGATAAATTACTATCTTTAGAATAGTTAGGATAAATATATTCTACATAAGATGTAAAGCTGGGCTATGCATTGATGTTGGAGACTGTACCTTTGCCTCTTGGCATGGTGCAGGGTGAAGGGGGCTGAAATAGAGGATACAAAATAACTGTCATCTAGTAACCAGAAATAAGGGTTATGGCTAAGTCTCAAAAATCAAACATACTAGATACAGAAGAACTCATGACTTTCAAGAATAAAAAAAAAAAACAGACTAACATCATATCTGTATTGCTATATATACATTAGTCCATTAATAAATAACTTGAGATTAAGTAGTTAAGAATCATAGCACTAAAAGCCTAAACTATCCTGCTAATCTCACCACCTAATCATACAAATTTGGAAATCAAGTAACATCATATGAAATCACCTTCTATTTGAAAAAACAAAAAGTAAAAAGGCTTTTTGAAGCACTGAAGGGCAGCAGCAGTATTGTCGTCTCAGAAACACTGCTCTGAGTGTTTATTTACAGTTTGAGATGAAAGAAAATATTTTGCCTCACAATATATTTCTGATTTTCCTAAGCCTTTAGGTGAAAATGGATAGAAAAGGTTTTATCTGTTTCCAGGATTACCTTCCTGAGCCTTCTCGTCTGTATTGATGCTTCCCTTACCTACCAAAGTCATACATTTTGTTAAGTACTTTCAGGTTTACAAATGAAAGATGCTACACAGCTGCAATATAGCATCATCTTTCTGCCATTGTCTGATTTCAGCTTCTGGTTTCTATTGTAATTTGCTCTACTCCAGAAACCCCTAATCCTAATTTGATTCAGAAGTCCTCATCATTCAGATATTTAAAATCCACATGATAAAGCCTAAAGATAAAAATTATTTAGCTCCATTAGCCCAAAGTTTAGTATTCCTGCATCCAGATTTTAGAAGTCACAGAGGTAAGTACACTTGCTGTGTATTGGGGGAGGGGAGGGAGAGAGAAGGATGAAAAAATATATACACACACACACATCTCATTTATGTCAGTGTGACTTGGATCAAAAATCCTCTCACTGACTGTCCAACATTTGAGGTCATACTAGACCTCCACAAAAAAACCTTTCTTTTCAAAATAGTTAACATGTACTTGCCTTTTACTCTTTACCTAACTAGGAAGGGGGTGGATTCAGACACAGTTTGAAAAGTCACAGCCAGAAATAAAGTGCAAGGTGAGGAAGAGTGCTTATATCCTGGCATAATTCACTTGGTCCAAATCACACTGCTCTGTGCGGTCTCCACCCCAGCTAGCCTTGTGATTACATGTTTGTCTGGGCTGGACAAGTAGAAGTGGTTGCCAACCTGTTCTACTGCAAAGCATATGGGAAAGGGAAAAGGAAGTTTTGGTCCAAGACAAAGCACTAAGTTATCCAAGGCTGGATTCCTGCTGTTCATTCATTACCTTGTGAATATGCATGTCCCTCGAAATTCATTACGTGTTTGAATTTCTCACATGAATATGCCACTGAACTGAATTATTTTGCTTCCAGAGCGTACCTCCAGCCCAGTAGCTCAGACATCCTTCTACAGGGCAAAAAATTCTATTATGTCTCCAAACTTAAGAATAGGCCAGATTTTTTCCTCTATCACATCAGCTGATCCACAGTAGTTCTGGGTCAACACTAGTATGCCAAATATTCCGGTAAGTTTCATCTCATACTTTCTGTACATAATTATGCTCCCCACTAAAAATAACGGTAATGGATTGAACCATTAATCTTCAAAAGAGAAGTTGGTTTCACCCAGAAAAGCAGAAAGCAAATTCTTTAATCTTTCTTATAGGCTGCAATTTTATGCTAGGTCTTAACCTTTTCAGCTTTGCAGTTGCTATAAATAACACAATATACAATGATCCACTGAAAAGACAAGACCATCATCTCCCTTAAGCCTTATATGCTGGAGTGTTCCCCCAGGCACAATCTCATGGAGGTGGATGTAAACCAACAGTGTATTTTTCTCATAACTTTTTACTCTCCATTGTTATCCTCAATCTGGAGCAAATACGTGCCACTGAAAACTTGATGGCTCTCTTACTGTTTCATTTGGGCAACATCATCTTAGCTGCAAATTCATCAACTCCTGTTTCTCCAGCTCAGAGGTAACCATCTTGCAGGGAGATAACTCAATGGTAAACAAAGCCAGCGCTAAAGCTAAATCTCAGTCAAACCTTAGTGATGCTGGTTTCACAATGCAAAGCAGAAACTGACATCTTTCTTGGTGTTCTGCTAGACACAAATCTGACATCAGAAAACGAGTCCAAGTAAAGGAACATGTCACCAGCTAACTTCTTGCAACTCAAATAGCTACTGTTAGGGACTGTCTTTGACAGACGACAAGCCTGGATGCTCACAGGCAGATGAAGAATCTCTCTGTCACCATATATTCCCTTTCTAGTGCCTGATAAACCTCAAGTTAAAGTAGTACCTAAAATCTAGATCTTACAGCCATACAGAGCCTGGACACAGCAGCAGCACAATTGAGGGTGTGAGACATACAGTTCATTTAAGCCCAGCTGCTGGATTTGGAGTGCTTTGGAAGGGAGACTCAAGGGCCAAAAGAAGAAAGAAGAAAAGAAGCACACTAAGAAAAGCCAAAGAGACAAGAACAACAAATGTTTTCCTTGGAGCTAACAGATGAGTTTCCCCAAAGCACAGGGGTTTAGCTGAAGATTTTCTTGCATGTAAAACAGCAAGAGTGCACGGGCCCTTGCCTCTCTTGAATTTATTTTTCTAGGGAGTTACCTGTGTTGTCCAAGTTATGTAGCCAGAGGAAAAACAGGGCAGGCTAGTAAGATTATCTGCAGCTCACTTTGGCACTAGATGAAAAGGTAGCTCTGCCACCCAGCAATATCCCCTTTTGCTCCCCAAGCCTAAGTACGTCTCTGGAGAGAAAGACCAGATACAACTACAACTACAACTACAGCTACAGCAGTAAATGCCTCAGAGGGTCCTGCTCAAGGTGTTGGTTCAGAGGATAATAAAGCACTGAGCCAATCAGCAGGAAACGTCTCAGAACCAGTCCCTGGCACTGGGGAGAGCGAAGCTGAAACACAACACTGAAAGCAAGGAGGGAGGCCTAGAAGATACCCTATTCATACCAAAACCCGACAATCAAGGTTATGCCATTAAAGCTCAAGAGTACCCATGAGTGTCACACAGGCTTTTCAGACAGGTGCCAAGAAGGAGAGAGCATGAGCTCCTAGTACTTGCCTTTGGTTTCCTCTGCAGCGTAATTGAGGAAACTTACTCATTTCCACAGGAGATATGGTGATGAAAACATCAATAAAACACTAACAGTGAATTATGCATGCAAACTTTCAGGTGCATGAATTGTACTGAATGCTGGTTTAACAATTTTAGAGATTAAGTAATATTTGCAAAAGGCCTATAGGGTGGTACAGATGATTTTAGGCTTCTTCTGTCTGATCCTTTTCTGTCCTTTCCTACACTGATCTCAACTCTCAAGTCAGCCATTTCTTACACAGTTTGAGTGTCACAGGGGATGTTCTGACCAAAAACTAAAGTTCACAATATAGCAGGGATATAGCAGGTAGTAAAACACAAACTATGGTATGGAAGTGCTGTCCAATTTGCAACTTAACAGTGGAAATAATCAAAGCCTACCATCACGCAGGAGATCGGGTAAGCTTTGCTGATCTGCCATATCTCCAAAACAATATTCCCTGTTAATAAAGCTCATTTGAACAACACCAGCTTGCAGGATCTTGTGAGCCTAGAGCCAGCATTAAGAGATGAGGCAAACTGGAAATGCCAATCGTCACAATCCTGTAGCACAAATGAGAAGCATGTTCACACAAAGCCAGTCAACATGCACACTGTGCCCATGCAGAAAGAAACATGACTTCAGGCCCTCTCCAGTGACCTTGAGTGAGAAGTTTCCACCAGGACAAAGGATCAAAATCATTAGAGCTCCTCTTTAATTCCACCTTGTCCTGTAAAAGTAGTAACAATATTGAAAGCAATAATGTCAAGAGACAGACCCATCTCCTGACTTGAAGGACTTCTCAGAACAGTGAACAGATTCTGTGCCTAGAGCATCTCCTAGTGAAGAAGGGTTGTGAGGTCTTCCAGGGCAGCTCTCACAGGTCTCTGCCCTAATACTTGGAATAGCAGGCCAAACAGGGCACTTTGCACAACCCTAGCTAGTCAGCATGTCCCCTGTAATTGTGACTGGATGCCCCATGAAGACAACTAATCTTTTTCTTAAGGGAAAAAATGCAAACCAGTAATTCAGTGTGATGACCCATCAAAATGATGAAACGAATAATAGTATTAAAACTTCACACAAGGACTGTTTTTAATAAAATGACAGTTAGGGAATAAAGTTAAATGTTTCAACTCAAAGACCTGGTTTCCGTGTTGGCACCAGTGCTAAGACTAAATGTTCATACATCAAGCATATTTACATCTTCATTTTAAAGAGAAATTACGAGGGAGGTATACTTAAACTGAAATAACATTCCATTTGTGAGCACACTTGTCTATTTCCGACAGAAACTCCCTGTGCTTTCACTGTGTCCTTAAGGACTTCTTCATTTGCACAGATTCACTGAAGTCAGCTACACTGAAGCAGCAGATGGGTTTTCAGCATACAGACACAGCTCAAAGAAAAATCTCTTCAAAGAATGGTGAAAGGTGGCATTAAAAATGAACACCTACTCTTGTCCTGTGTTTTTTACCCTAATAAATGCATCTCAGAAGCTTAAATGCATGTCAGAAGCTTACAGCAGAACATATCAAAATCACTGGCTGTGTGAATTATAGCAAGCATTTACCTTAACAGTTCTAACTACCTGGCTATACGCTCCAGAGAGAGAACAAGTTAGGTTATACATGTTCACTGTGGATTAAGGTAATTCAGTCTTCTTCTAAATTAGGTTGGTTAGGAATATGAAGTTACAGACCTCAGCTGATGAGTAGGAACTCCTACTGTGAGTCATTGCGATTGTATCACCTCTATCTATAATCTCCAGCTCTCTGCACATATGCAATTATCATATCTAATTTCCCACTGTAGTTAACAGCAACAGATCCAAACAGAAAGGCATACCCAAACAAGAGAGTGGTTTGGCCATGAAGTGTTAATGTGCTGGCTGATCCCTATCCCTACAGTTTGTAGTAAGATGGACTTCAGACAGTTCAGTTGCTAATGCAGAATAAATCTTTCAGGCTCAGACCCTGGTGAATAAAAAGTTTTAACAGCCGTTCAAAGCCTATATGAATGAAAGAAGACTTAAAGCTGAAACTCCATGAGCAAGTATCCCCATTGTTCAAATCAGTCCTCACTTTATTTCTGCACACCCAAACAGCAAGGACCAGGAAACAGTAGCTACAGAGGGAGAAGGATCTTCACCTTTGCCCCCTCTACCAGAGCAGAACTCTCACAGGAGACCAGGATTTCTGTATTCTGTGTGGCAGCTCCTAGGTGGCCAGGATATCTTCCATGGCATTTAACTTGACACATCTCACCAGCATAAGGCATTTCTACATGAAACAGAAGGAAGATACTGGAAAAAATTTTGCAGTCAGATAAGGGGTAAGTGTGACAAGTACTAATGCTCAGGTGACTTATGTACACCTGAAAAACATATCCAAAATTCTTCCCAAAAGGGGGAATTTCAGGTCTTGTGCGGTTTGACTCTCCTAGGCTTGGCAACACCACTTATAACCTCACCAAAGTTCAATATGACTATGAGTGTTTACAAGCAAAAGGAATAGGCCAAATTGAGAATGTAAATATTTGGATTCAATTTCCCAAACTTGCCTCCATCTGTGCTGCCAGCTAAATCCCAACTGCACACTGAAAAATCTGAAAAGCAACAGTTGCACACAATTTACAGCACAGAGACAAAACTAACACACACAGCACTCAGCATTGGGAGGGAAAAAAATTGTAATCTAAACTGAACTTATTTTAAACAAGACATCAATGAAGTTAGAATCAAAACTTAACTTGACTCAGCTATCATTTGGTACGTTTTGAAAGTCTGATCAGTCCAGATGTTGGTCTTCTGCCCTGCAAGAGACTGGGCTACATTAACCATATCTAGATTACTCAAGACCCCATAGATGATACAAAGGATCGAGTACACAGTGGTAACTTTGATCTAAACCACATTCTCAAATTCGAGTACTTCTATTTTCCTGGAGAGATGATTTGAGGAAAGCCTTTGTAGTAATTTATTTAGCAACCTCAGTCGCATATTCAGAATTCATTTAGGATCCCAAATCACCTTGAGTTCTTTCACACAGGCGCTTTATTTTTTTTTTTAATTTTTTTTTTTAGTTTAACCACAGTTCTCTTAGCTATAGATAAGGATGGCAGCTAGGGATCCATCCAAGAGAGTTCTGACCTCCAACAACCACAAATCCCAGGAGATACACTGCATTCTCAGCAGCCAGTTCCCAGCCATTCTTCCCAGCCCTTCTCAGAAAGTGTTAAATGCCTTTCAGTCCTGTGTGTCCATTGCAGACACTCATTGGAGGCAATCAGAAAGGCAAGCATCTCGTCAAGGCAAGGATTTTGATTTTTTTTGTATCATAAGAATTTGGGCCTCCTCACTCCCACTACTGTAAACTAACAAAAAGTCCATCCACTCCCTCTTCAGTTAAGTGGGCAAAGTACAAATCTCATTCTTTAACTTTACACAGCTGTGGGAAACTTGGTTTTGCTCTCCAGTTAAAAGCAGGCTCTTCAGCACACTTCACAGTGACCTCTTCACAAGGAGCTAGTATCATTTCTTTAAATGTCCCTACACTAAAAATAGTCCTGCTTCCTAAACATGAGTGCTTAGCAGTTCCAGGCATTCTGAGATCCTGCATACCACTACATTTTTTTTAAACTGGCAACATTTACTTAACCAGCAATTAAAAAAATGAGGCCCAGCCGCCCCAGTGATTCTTCCCAGAGGGTCTTAGATGTTTATGAAACACAATGAAAACAGTAAAGTGGATAAAATCATGCTATTCCATCAAGTCCTTGGCAAGGCTTCCCAACCAAGAATAAATTGGCATGGTACGTTACAGTCAACAGATTACACAATGGTTTACAGGGTCACCAATAACAAGGGGTCACAAGCTTCTTAAAGAGCTACAGTGTATGTTAAAAGTCACTTGCTTGAAGGGAAGTGGCAATGTTCAGTCCTGAACTTCTATGAGTAAATCCTGGCAGCCACAGCACAAACGCACTGTACGGGGAGGAGAGGACAGAAGGCACCTCTCCTTCCCAGTGCCAGGAAGGGCAACTGCAGTGTGCAAGCTGGCTGGGGGAGTTTGGCAGAAGAAAGCCAGGCCAGGCAGGACTCTCTCTTTTCTGCACAAGAGAGAACACATGCTATATACTTTAAGGAGCAGGACAATTTCCATGCCCCACTCAGGCCCAGTACCACCCACCCCAACACCCCTTCCCAAGGAGCCCTGCTCCTCACTCCCCCATACTCTAAAAGAAAACTCGTTCCATCCCAGAAGCAAGATGGCAGTTCTCTGTCAGTGTAGTCACTCTTAACAGCGTATAGGCTGTAGCTTGCTTTAACGGTGTTTGACAATATTCTTAGCTAACTTGATAAAGTAATAATAATTGCTTAAATGTGTTGCAGTTTTCCTTTAAACAATTAATCTTAAAGCAAGAGGGAGAAGAATGGTCAAAGCCATGTATCTTACTCTTGCCCATCAACCTGGTAACAGATTTCCACCATCACCTGCATAACTCAATCATCAAAATGAAAGCTAAATTCTGATGTTCCCAAAACACATGTGATTTTCTCAAACCCCACATTAAAAGCAAGATACTCCCACTTCTGCTCTGTTAACTCATCCTTCCACTATATGGAATATCTTCATCTAGTGACTATATATTCATCATGTATAAACAAACATTATTAAGTCTTAAAGACAAATCAACCTCATTACAACTCAGCCTACTCTGCATCATCAGAAATCTGTAACTAACAGTTTCATCCTTTATCTTCCACAAGTTTGTGTCACTGTAGGTAGTTTTTATGGGATTATTCAGTATCTGGCTGAAGTTAAAAAACTGACCACTCAGTTGGAATAAAATCGAAAGAAAACCTATTCCCCGAAGCCAGTGCTACAGTAAAGCAAGGGTGTAGAAAACACTACTACTGATATACTCATTGCAATAATACTATGCATCCACCTTAATTTACCTTTGCTACTAAAATTCAAAGTACATTTGAGTAATAAAACTGAAGTAAATATAGGAAGGCTCTCTCGTATGTAGCCGCTACGCTGATTGTGGTGACCTGCTGCTCCTTAGTAAAGCAAATGCTTGGTACCAAGCCAAGAGCACTACATCTGATTTTCCCACCAAGTGAACTGCTAAAGCAGCTCCCTTAGCTCTTCAGCTAAATCTGTCTTAGGATCCTAAAGGCTTCCGCCGGAGTCCAGGTGGCTCCTCTACTCTTTTAAACACGCATGCGAACACTACAGTCTACTGGACAGACGATGCTAATGGGCACTGGAGGGAAAAAGCAGTGCTACAGCTCCGCGTTCCTCTCCAGATCAGAGCCCCGCACTCGGCCGGCTGGCTGCCCAGCCCGGGTATAGTCAACCCGATCCCGCCGAGGTGGTCTCCTGGCCTCCGTCCCTCCGGGGTGCCTCTGCCCTCGCCTCACACACAAGAAATTCCCCGCGGGGCTAGGGGGGCACGGGTAGTACCACCGCAGGAGCACAGACTCCCCACGCCTTCTACGCTCTTCCCCCCCCCCTCCCCCCCCCCCCCCGGCAGAGCAGAGCAAGACAGAGCAGGGCAAGACAGAGCAGGGCAGAGACACCCGCAAGGATCACGGGTCCTGTCCTGTTGCCGGCGGCTTCACTACCGTGGGGGCTCCGCGCTGCGAGGACTCCCCGCCACCGGCCGCTGCTCATCCCCGGCCCGGCCCGCCCCGCTCCCGGGAGGCGGGCTGCTCTCGGGGCGCAGGGACGGCGAGCCGGAGCACGATCAATCGTTTCTCCCCCTGGCCTCGCTCCCCTGCCCAGTTCCCCAGAGGCGACCACCGACCCGGCAGCTCGGCTACCCGGCCCTTACCGAGGCGCGCGGGGATGCGCTCCCTTCCGCCGGCCGCCTGAAGCCCCCGTCCCGCAGCCCGGGCGGTTGTAGCTTTTTGGAGAAGCTGGGAAGAGGGAAAGAAAGAAAGGGGGGAGGGAAAGGGGAGGGAAGGGACTGAGATCGAGGGAGAGAGAAGTATGCAAAGGCAGGAAGTGGAGACGGCCACGGCCAGTGCGGGAGATTAATGGGAACCAGTCACCCGGCAGCCAACAAAGAAAACTGCTCCCGCAGCGCCGCCAGACCAAGGCTGCAGCCTCACCGCTGCCGGGCAGACCAGAGCGGCAGAGCCACCGCTCCCCTCTGCAGCGCTCTGCTCCAGCACCGCAGAAGGGTGGGCGCCGTCGACCTCTGGCCCCAAACCCGGGTCCTGGCCAGGCGGGAGGAAGGGGATCAGCCAGAGGTGCCGGGCAGGACCGGCCGGTCTGCGGGGAGATGCGATGGGCAGAGTGGGGAAGAACTGAGCCCCTCGTCTGACAATCTTCCTCCTCCCTCTACTCCAGAGGAACTTATTTTTTTATTTAAACACGACGAGTGCTGGGCTGCTTTCCGCGCGGAGCCGCTTGCAGGGAAAGAAGAAAGAAAGGAAGGAAGGAGGAGAGCGAGCGGCGCGCTTCCTGCGCCCGAACGCAGAGCAGATGGTTTCAATCAGGGCGCCGGGAATAGGCGAGCCCCCGGGGAACAGGAGCAGTACCTGTGGAGAAAGAGGTGGGGGGAGAGGGAGGCAGTGAATTGCCTCTGGTCTCCATTCCTAGTACCTTGTTCAAATCCCTTGCCTTACCAGGACTAGCTCCCGACAGCGGCTCTGTAGGGCGCTGCCGCCCCGGGAGCGCAGTCTGAGGTCCGCACGGCACAGCCCCCGTACCAGAGCTGGGAGTAGGTCTCTGAGTGGCACAGGCGGTAAGCACACCTACCTACCTACCTACCTACCTACCTACCTACCTCACACAGGTCGCAGCCCACCTGTCCCCGTGCTTCTGCCAGCCTAATGAGTGATAAAATAACACAAGATGCCCAATATCAAAACCACACAGAGGAGGCAGGGTACCAGCTCTTATCAGAACATTGGTACTTCAAAATACAAACCCTAAACCTATGTCTTGAAGTATTACTTAAGCATTTATCAGACAAGTCATTTCACCATATAGTAACCAAATCATAATAGGAACAGAAGAAATGTAAATAGATGAGTGACACAGGCATTCTGCAACTGGAAATCCAAATTTCAGCATTAACGTTTCTGGAACTTTACACACATGCTAACTTTCGTCCCACTGACTGAAATGGAAACTGAATGGTGCTGAGCATTAAGCAAATGCTTATGAGCTTCCCTACAAAAGGATACTTCCCCGAACCCAGAGACAAGTACTCAGGACAAACTATTCTTTGCTTTTGCCGCCACGTGAACAAAATAAAAGACATTGTCTTGAGATATTCTGATCCATTGTCCCACATGACAAGGAAATCTCATCAAAGAAATCAAAAGACTGAACACACAGGAAACAAGGGTAACTCTCATCTGGATTCTGATGTGAATGCATGTTTCAAAGCAAAAACTATTTCAGCTGTCAGCCGTCTCGGGACAGATGTATTTACTCAGCTGCAAACAGAGAACTGCGTCTCTGAACATCAAAAAATGGTGGGAGTTTACATTACAACACATGAGGAATGATTTACCTCCTGAACAACAAGCTACTGCTGCAAGTACCAGGGAGGAATATAAAATGAATACAATTTTCTTTCCCTTTAGGAAAACAACATACGAGGGCCTTCCCAAGTACATTTCACAAGTGCAGGAAGACAGCAAACCATCTGTGTTTCCAGAAGAGCAATGATAATGAGGAATGATGTTCAAGGAAAGGATGCTCTACTCCCAATTAAGCTGGAAGCAGTCTATTTTGGTTGCTCCTCCAGCATATCAAGCAAGCATTTCAAACATGTTAACATAGCTTTTTATCAATTTTTTTTCTCCCATTTATGTTGCATTCAGGCCCCAGATCTCAGGCACCCTAGCAACTGCCTACATATTCCTCAGAGTACAAGAGAATCAACATAAAGCTAAGTTGTATTTGAACACTGAATTAAGGCCTTCAATGTGTTTTCATAAGCAAGCAGCCTAAGAAGGGCTTGTTTATTACAGGAGTTGGCTACTGCTCTGGCTAAGCAACTGTAAGATGATAACAAAATGTAAACTAGGAGAGGATTATTTTTCTTGTTTGCAAACAGATTACAGCAGGCAAAGCCCCACCAACAATGGATTTAAAGAATCAGAGCCTACTTGTTAACCTTGGCCACACTGCATGTAAAGAAATTTTCTGTGCTTATTTTGCCCTTCTTACCATCACCACAGCACAAGTGAGATGAGCAACAGAGCAGCACCCATTTACACACAGCCACTGTTGGTTTCGAAGCCTGTTTGGTGGCTCCGAGCAGTGACTGTGGGGCTGCCCTCGGACACACGTGCCGCTGCTCTGGAAAACCCCCCTGGGCCAGAGGCAGCTTCCAGGGAGCACACAGGCTTGTGCGGCAAACCTGGCCCGCAGTAGGGCAAAGCACATTGTGCTGCTTACCGGCTTTCTTTTGGAGAGCAGAGGCAGCCATAGCTTGCAGACGCTCTGCCCTCTACCAATACCTGCCTCACTCAGTCAATCCCTCAATCAATCAATCCCTGCGTGCTGCAGTTTTTACCTCAGAAGTTCAAAGAAAAATTATAAAACCCAGCGTGTACCGCTTTCTACTACAGGGATCCGGGGTGAAGCTCCCCGGCCACACCAGTAACGGCCCGCTCAGCCACGGCTCGGCACCCTCCAGCTTCTCTCGGCTCTTCCCGTAGCGGCCGGGCAGGAACAGCGGCGGAGCGGCACCTCACGGGCCCGGCGCCATCAGAGCAGCGCGGCTGAAGGAAGGAAGCTCACGGGAAACCCTCCCGGGTCAGTCTCTTTTCCTCAGGGCAGCTCACGGGCCCGCCCCAGTCACGGCGCCGTGCGAGAGCCCCCAGCCCCTGCGGGAGCACCGCGACCCCGCGGGCCCTGCCCCGCTGCCGCCGGTGAGGAGCGGACGGGGCTGTGGCGCCCCCCAGCGGCAGCTTGGGGATGAACGGGCGGGACGGCGCGGAAAGGTGGCGCGTGCGCGTTGTGACGGCGCGCGCACGGCAGCGGGATGGAGCGGGCGCGCGCGGGGCGGACGGCGGGGCTGGCGCGCGACGTGCTGGAGCGGGCGCGGCGGCGGCGGCGGGCGGCGGGAAGGGAGCGGCGGCAGGCCTCGGAGCCGGTCAGTGCTGCGGGAGGCGGGAAGGGAGCGGCGGCAGGCCTCGGAGCCGGTCAGTGCTGCGGGAGGCGGGAAGGGAGCGGCGGCAGGCCTCG
>JBCJKH010065123.1:0-19232 GCA_039877255.1 Loriculus beryllinus | reverse complement strand
CTATGCCATCTATGTAGATGCATAGTATCTACATCTGTAGATGCCATCTATGCCATACAGGTTACTGTATCTAAGTGATATCAAATAATAGAATTTAATTTCAAAAACTTTAGTCATGCTTTTATATATATATGTATATATAAATTATTTCCTATATAGTCTGTGGTTTTCCTTATTTTCTAGATTAAACTATTGAGGTTTCACATGTGGTTTTCCTCAAACTAAAGGTTCTGTGAGGGCTTGGAATTACTATCAGGAAATAACATGTCCCTTCCCTAAAAAAAAATCTTCAAGAATTTAAGTCTGCAAAGGAATTGACTGTCTGTAAATTGGTTATCCCTTTACTTATTTAAACAGTGTCCCTGTTTGTCTTATAGCCATGAGGTTGCATACAGAGTATGTTTTCCTCCTTTTTTTCTCTGCTTTATTTGATGCCCCTAGGGAGACACAGGACCTTGAAAAAGAGGATTTGATTACATGAGCAGAGGAGAACCTGACCTTCAGATGTTGCACCCTCTGTAACTGGGGGAGGGGAGACAATGATTTAAGCATATATTTGATGGAAGAGAGATGTGCAAATCTTTCTTAGGGAGGCAAACCCTTTGTGCTCAGTTACCATTTCACCTGAAAGAAATTTGATGGTTTTGTCCCTGCTGTTCCATTTCAAGAGCTGACGTGGCAAACACAGTAATAGGAAAGAGATCTTTGAAAAGCTTTCCAGAAACTGATGTTTCATCCTGGGCTTTTTTTGTCTGGTAGCAACTGGTTTGCCAGCTTCCAGTCTTGAGCTCCTTGTGTTGCAGCAACCACCTTTTTTCCAGAACCAATAGTTTTATTCTGCCCCATCTCCTTTAAAGGGGATACGTTTCTTGAGGTACAGGAGTGCTTACTGTTGCTGCTAGTGGCTGAGAAGCGAGACATTTCCAGGGTACTAGGTGTTATCTAGACATAGTTGGTGCCTGAAATGAAGCTTTGCAACACCAACTCCAAGTGGTCATTTGTCTCTGAGGTAATTCTCTTTGCCTCAGGTCACCATTGTATATGTGAAAAGGAGCACATAAAAGATGGTTTTGCAAGCATATCCTATATGTGCCCTTCAGAGTTGTTTTGATGCCAGATTCAACCACTTTATGATATTTGATCTCTAGATGCCTCTGGAGACTTGAAACCCTTACGGTTTCAAGAGCGTGACAGAACTATTTATGCCTGAGTATTTCTGTTCAGCCTGATAGCAGCCCTCTTAACGTGTTTGGGCTCAGGAAGTTGATCTATTTATTAATCAAGGATAAGTTGTTATTAACTTTCTGAAACTTACATGCGCAAGCTTTTATAATGAGACATACTTAGGTTATTGTTACCAGTGTCTGACAGAATGATTTCCAAACTTGAGCCTATCAAACACTGTGCTTTTCAGAGATGACAGCTTGAAGAACAGCATCAAAACAGCTGGATGATAGTGCTAGAAAGTGTTAGGCTTGCTCTTCCCTAAATACTGCAAGGCAAGTGCTCAAGCACTTACACCCCTTCTTGAATCTGAGGGCTTTCTTTTTCCATTTCCTGTGTCAATCACTTTTAGTTGGAGATATAAGTAAATGACTTTGTCTGGAAACGAAGAAGTGGTGTTGTGTATTAGCCCAGTCCTTTATGGTGCCTGTAATGCTTCTCCTGGACTGATATGTTCCACCTGCATGTGCTCTCAGCTTTCATAAAGTCACTGTCAAAAATACTGCATAACACTGGACCCTGAGTAAACCCTTGTAGGACCATGCTTCATATTTTCCTAGCTTGATAGTGAATCACCAAGAGCTATTGATCAGGTTGGGTGGGGCTTTGAGCAACCTGCTGTAGTGGAAGATGTTCCTGCCCATGGCAGGAGGCTTGGAACTAGATGATCTTTAAGGTCCCTTCTAACCCAAAACAATCTGTGGTTTTATGATCAAGGATATATTTTCAGATAGTTGGGTGCCTTTTTAGGTATGATTTGATAGAAACCATACTTCTTTAGTCTATTAATGAAATATCATGTGGTATAGGGTAATTAACAGGCAGTTAAGTTGCACATCTATGACTTTTCTGACATCTTTAAGTCATATTGATTTGACATTATTTGCTTTCTGTTGAATGTTGTTATTCCTTACACGATCCTGAGCCCAGTTTCTTTCATATCAGCATTTTTATGGGTATCAAAGCTGTACTGACCATGCCTTCTCACCACTTCCTTTCTACAGCTAGTAATTTGGTTTGTCCTTCCAGGATTCTACCTATCCTGCATGAATTTTTAAAGACTACTTTATTCTTGAAGTGTTAGCTCATTAAACCATGCCAACCTAATTACATTCTGTAGACCTACCTATATTAATTTATCTTTTGTATTTTTTTCCTATTGTACAATTCCTAGTTCTGAATTCTGATTAAAAATAATGTGAAACTAAGGTAGAAGTAATTCAGTCTGTGCTATGTCTCCACATTCTCTGTTGGTTAACAAAAGTCTTTCCTACACTAATGGATCTTTCCACTTCTCATTATTAACTTAACTTTCTTATTGTATTTTTTATTTCCCTTGGTAGCTGTGATTCATATTGTGCCTGTGCCTTAGCCTTTCTGACTTTTGTGTATTTCTACTTCTACAAGTCTCTTTATACTCTTATCAATGTGTCTTTCTTTGCATTTTTGTACCACTACTTTTTTGACTTTTAAGATCCTGAAAGAGCTCTTGATGAAGTCTTATTGAGCTCCTGTTGTATCTTGACTTTCATCCCTGGAAGAGCATTTTGCTGTTGGGCCTTTTAATGTTACTCTCCTATAGAAAGAGTAGTTTTTCATGTTTCCCTTCTGAATTGCTTCCTATGGGATCACAAACTCCCTTGCCTCTTTTTTCCCCCCTTTTCATACTCATTGTTGCAGGATCACTTCAATCTAAAATGTCTTTTATGCTTAAGAGTCTGGCAACTAGAGGCATTTGTTGCAAAGGGGGTTACAAATGTGATCGCTAATTTTGATATAATTGACAAACTAGGCTGACTAAAGGCTGAGGGAAACTTGAGCCCGGAAGGGCTCATGTTGCTTCAAATCAGATTAAATGTCTAGAAGAGGAGAAACTGTCATGCATCAGGGCACAAACGAACCCCTAAATGAATTGGTATAGAAGAGATGTATGGACTATTACTGTGATCAGGTACAGCTATTCCTGTGCTTTGCTGATAACCTGAGGGGTGGCAGAGTGGTGTATGATCTGTCAAAAAGAGGGGAGAAAACACTTGATTCTTCCATTGTCTGTCAATATGTGTGTATTTTTGGGATAAGAATTAAGTAATCATAATAAACATCAGTGTAACTAGTGGCTGTGACAGGGAATTATGTTGTTTAGGTGTGTGCGAGCTGCGTATGGGATCAGATGCCAGTATCTCTAATAGTGGTGTCTTTAGAGGGGAATTTATTTCAAGAATGGTGGAGTTACTTTAAATCTGCCCTTGTAACAGTTTGTTTGACTTATAAATGAAATGTATGTAGCTCTATTTAGAAAATACATATGTGTGGGGACAGATAATTAAAGATATAGTAATTTTCACATTACAGTTGGTCTCTGTTTGCAAGCGGGATTGGCTTCACGCTTGTTCGTTCTCAGATATTCATAAATACCTGTGGTGCATGAGTACTTGGAGCACAGAGAAGCTGAAACTCCTCAGTTGATGCCATATCTGTGTTTGTCAGGCATATGGCAAATAAGGATGGCAGCCTCAGCCATAATATTGCTGTGACGCTCATTGTTTTGACAAACTCTTCTGCTTGAAAGAAGTACCAACAGTGCTTCCGCTGCCTTGTTGGTTTGTTGTTTTTTAAAATAGAAAAACCACCCCAAAACCCCAAACAGCTGTTTAAACCCTGCTCCTATAACACTTAACACATAGTATATCACAGACTTACATTGTTTTGGGATTTCTGTTTGATTTCCTTCCCAATTCAGAAAATGGTTTTCCTATGTTTTTAAGGGCACTGCGGTGGATGAAGGGGCATTATGCTTCATAAGCATCATCTTCTTTGAGGCAAACAGACCACCCATTTTCAAAATGTTCCAGAGAACAAAAGATGTTCATACTGACAGATCGTATGTTCTTTCATTGTAACACCAAACTATTAAGTAAAACTGTTCCTCAAGGCAAAGCATTTAATTTATTTTCCTTTGAATGAGTAACTTGTTTATTAAGATGTACTAAGTGGCTAAATCCAGATCGTACTGCAGGCAAGGAAACTTGATTTATTGCAGCTCTTTGGTAATGGATGTTTTAGATTTAGTAGTATTATCTTTAATTTTAGATTAAAGAGAATATTTTGATAGGAGCAGTTGGAAATAAGCAGTTTCCTTATTTCCATGTCATGCTCTAAAGTATGCAGCGTGTTGTTTTTAAACTATTTCACTAAAGAAGTTGTGGTGGTGACTGTTGAGAGATTCTGATGATGGATTCTTGCATGTGCAAGAATCTGTTTTCATCAGAGCTCTTATACAGAGTAAGGAGAAAACTTGATGTTCTTACACAGACGCTGGGTCTTTTGGGTAATGAAGATGGATATGGACATGCTGAACTCTGCTTATGTACTCTCAGTAAGGGTCATCTGGTCAGCAGGCACTGCCATTAGAAGACATGTTACTTTTCTTGCAGTGATATTTGCTATTTCTCTGAGAGGCTGGAAGAGATGGAGGGAAGGGTGAACTGAAGAAGGCAAAGAAAGGAATTCTGCATAAGGCATGGAAGTGTTTGAGGAATTATGTGCTTGTGAGTGATTGTGGAGGTTGGAGGCAAAAATATCCTGTTTCTGCATTTACGTCTGTATGTGGGCTCTTGATCTGGCAGAAGAAGGGACTTGTGCTCAGGGAGACAGTGGGTAGAGTTAGCAGTACCAGTTAAATATCAAGAGAAAGTAAAAACCCAGCACCAGATGGTCTAACCTTGTGCAGTGCTACTCAGTCATCTCGAGGGGACACATGCTGCTGATTAAGCTTAAAACTGCAAATAATGATATAAATTAGCTGGCTAGTAGTAGACTGCTTATGATCCCTAGCTTTGCAAGGTTTTGTTACCTCATCTGAAAAACATCAACTTGGGCAATCATGTCTAAAGCTTTTGGGAAAGGGTTTAAGTAAAGCCAGCAGTAACATTGCTAATGATTTCTCCTCCCCACTCCCAGACCGCCCCAAATCTTCCCCTTTCTCGCTTTCCCTTCATTCTCCTCTGTTACTCACTTTTATATGTACTGTAGTTCTTGGCACACTGGAACTGATGATGGGTTTTCATTTCATCTGTCCTGTGGAGTCTTCGAGTTTGGTTTGAGCACAGCTTTGTGACTGAGCTGTGCCACTGAGATTCAGCAGTGAAACCTCTCTGACAGGCTGTGAAGCTGAGGGAAGCCTCAGTGATGCTCAGTCTCATTTCCTCCATCTGTGAAAAGCTGGGAAAAAAGGGTGAAATGAAGTATTACCTGTCTTGTTTTATAGGGATTACAAGACGCACAGGGAAGGGGTGGTCTTTAGCAGCGGACTTGAATGGCATGCAGCACACCTGCCTCTCACTTTTGCTTATTTCTTTAAACCATGATGCAGCAGATGAGGATAGTTTGTATCCTTTGGTACTAGTAAAGTTACAAGGAAGGGGTGAGATCTAGAAGTCCCTGTTTTCAAGCAGCTAACACAGCCACCTCAAACGGTGTTGTAAGACCTTTCTAAAACGCGGGCCAAAGTTGATACCCTAAGCTGTGCTGTGTGCTCTGTGTTTGAGCCTGTTAATTCAAACCTGTGTGTGCTAGGTAACTTCCTGTGTAGTTCCCCCAGACACCTGAGCAAACAGAGATAAACCCCAAATCATTTGGCTGACCAGGAATATTCCACAGCAATCGCATAGAATTCAGGACCACACTCGTTAGTGAATACTAGTAGGCTACATCTCAGCTTCCCATTCAAGACATTTCTTTGTAGCCCACATGTATTTTATCTCTCTCATTTCTTCACTTGGGCAGGGGGGAAGGGAAGCAATAATTCACACAGCCCTCTGAATCCAAATATTTCTCTCCACCCCTTTCAAAAGTCTTATTTCCCCATTAGATGCAGACACAGACGTGTAATCTGACTGCATAATAGATTGTAGTCAATTCTGCCATCTGCTGATGATCTCTTCTGGCTGCTTGCCAGCATGATCATAATATGTGACTAAATCCAAGTCAGTTGAGGACATTAATAGGATTTGGCCAGTGTTATAGGTAAAGAGGCAAAATGTGGTCTAACTTTCGATAAAACAATGATTTTTGTGCTACTAGAGTTACTCTTCATGTTCTAAACCGGGATTCACAGGCAAGAATTGTATGTGTTCCTGTTACAGCTTTATTAACTATGTCAAATTAATCTCTTAATTACTGCTGACTGCAAAAAATGGAAACTGGTCAGTGTTTTGATTCAGAATGTTCTCAATTTTTGGGGAATATAGGCAATAAGAGGGGATTTAATTTGTAAGAGAGTTAAACCTTGCCTATACTGGTGTCTGGACATAGAGAACTGGTTTCTACTGCAGCTTGGGTACAGCGAACATTTCAGCAATGTGTTGTTTGTGGGTTGACAATTTGGTGAAGGACCCCTTCCAGAAACAGAGGTTCTTGCAGTAGTTGTGTGCCTGTGGGGCAAAAAGAAACAACACAGCAGAACTGTAACCATCAGTGGATTTGTATTTGCATTCCTGGTCCTTGCCTTGCCTTGGGTGCCCAGTTCTGAATTCTGAACATTCTGAATGTTTCCCAGCACCAAAAGCTACCTTTTGGGCCAGTCTCTCCCAAATCATTGAACCATGAAAGTGACAAAATGAGAAATAACCTACAATGAGCCTGCAGCAGGTGATTTATGGAGCATGCTCTGAAGATACCATACGGAATCAATCTTTGAAGATACGCCTTCTCTTTTACTTTTTTTTTGTGTGTTTCTGTTAATGTTTCATATACAAAAAACTATTACTGCTGTTACAGTAGTAAGGAAGGAAATGCTCTTGAGTCAGCTCTGAGCCTTTTTTTTTAGGACAGGCTGGTCATTAGAGGAGGGGAAAAAGTGACTTCTGATATGTTGCACATAGGCTCCATGTTAAGGGTTTTGCATTTTCATCAAGAAGAGTCAGTTGTTTAGAGCAGAAGTTCTAGCTGGGCCATGTTTCTCGTGTATCATTTCTACATGGTATATCTGATGCTGTGTTTTAACTCCTTGGCTGTTGAATGTGTGTAGAACATGTAAGCAAAGGAATGTCCACTGGAATGTTTAAAATACATACATGTTGGGAGTAGAGTGTGAGAAGGATTTCAAAGAAATATATTTCAAAGAAATATATTTTTTTATAATAATCCATACCCAAAGAACATGCTCATTAAGGAATCTGTCTGTGAGGTCTGCTTAGAAAGTGATATCTTTTTAGCGTTGAATTCCCATATCTTGTCTACCTTGCTGCCATGTTTTTCTTTAAAATATCACTGATAACTTCAGGTAGCTCCTGCCTTTGGAGAGTTGTGGCTAACATTAAAGATGCTCCTTGGTGCTTTTTCTGTCTTTTTTACGTACTGGAGTTTTCCAGCAGAGGCACCTGGAAACTCAACAACACGGTTTCTTTCCTCTGGGTTCCTCTGCAAGTTGTACAGTGACTTGGCCTCAGTTTCTGCCAGACATGGTTTAGGTAAAGATACTGAAGTTTAGTGTAAAACAAGAAGGAAAGCTAAAGAAAGATCCGAGTAAGCATCAGATAATGAAAATATCATTAGGAATTTTAACCTTCAATTCAAAGCATGTGCTTTATTTTATGCACCATGACTAACTGTAAGAAAGCAGTGGGACTTCAGAGACCCTGATGCAGTGCAAGGGCACAACATTACATAGCTTTAATCAGCAGTATGATTTTGATACGTTAAATGTCATCTGCTTTGCAAAAATGTTCTCCACCGTGCTGCATGACACTGTACCGATCCCTTTGTGTTATAATCAAAATTCAAACAGGACCTGGAAGTTGAGGAAATACAAAGAAGGAGAGAGTTTCTCACCAGCTGTGGCTTTACAAATAGAAGTTGTGCTTATTGCTTTCCACTTCTAGATACTTCACATCTTCCTCCTTCTTGAAGCAGAAAGTAACCCATTTATTAATAGCAGTTCACTTTCCCAGTAAAAAGACCAGATATAAGTTTGGGCGAGGGAAGGAAGGGAGGAGAGAAAGTGAGTGGGTATGAACCTGAAAAGGTTCTTGGGCTCTGCAGTAATTCAAGCTCTGGTTTGGATTACTGCCAGCTGCTGGGGGTTACAGTGCTGTGGGAGGAGAAAAGGGATAGGTGTACAGATATATTTAGCAGTTAATTCAAATGGTTTATAAGCTTTTGAATGGTGAGCAATCAGCCCAGTAGGGGAGCTATTCCACTGTGTTGTGATGTGTGATGCGCGGTTGCTAGTAAGTGTTTATAACAGAATGAAAGCACGTTAGCATGTTGTGTTAAAACACTGTGTATTTAACAAGCAGCATGCCTCTTAGCTAATCTAACAGATATTGTGTGTTTGGTTAAAGAAGTATAAGAGGTCAGCATGTTGGCTGTTTTTTTTTTTGTTTTGTTTTGTTTTTTCTTTTTTTTTTTTTTTTAAATAACGTTTAAATTCTTGTTCCCCTCTATCCTCTTATGAAATAACTGAAAAGTTAAATCCACAAATTCAGCAGCTTTTCTTAAAACCTCAAGTGGTTCACTCACACAGGTGTTGAGAAAGAGGGCATCGGTACCTCATTACCATGCCTGAATGCTAGCCAGCGTGCGTAGCTTTTTATTTGAACAAGCTTCTAAACACAGAATAGATTTTTAAAGTGGCCTTTAAGTAACTGGAAGTTATGACCTTTTATTACTTATTTATTGATGTTTTCAAGTACGAACTTTTAAGTTTGATCTCTTCTGTGTCCATATTTTTGGGTTGTGTCAGGAATATTTAACTTACCGGGCTGTCTTATTGAAGCCAAACTTTGGAATGCATGATCTGAGGTGGGAACAGCACATGTTAACTGAAGGTACTGGATCTTAGTCAAAGGTGCTTTATCTAAAATTTTAGTTGTATAGTTATGTTAGATGAATGTAAATAAAATACAATGTCTTCTAAAGTAGTCAGACCTGCAGCATCTTCCTTTCTTGACAGAGGTCTACAGCTGTCAGGGTAGGTAGTGGCAAGATGTGTATTTGGGATACAGGAGACATGCAGTGTGCTTTATGAAGGACTTCAGTGGTGCAGTGAGTAGGTGAGGTGCTATATAATCCTGTGTCCCCAAAGATGGTTGCCATACAAGTACAGAGACAGAGTAACACGAAGAGTTGTCTGACAACTAACAGGGACAGCACTAGATGGGATTAGGGATGTGGAAAATAGTGATTGGATCTTTGCTGATGTTTGTTTTGTCCCGCTACATGTTGTGGGCTTCTTCCTGCTGTATGTAAGCTATACAAAGCATAGAATATTGATCAGCCCTCCATACGTCTCCTGTGCTCAGATGGGGAGTTTCAGCCCATTTTTCCAGACTTTCCTTCAGTTGGCTGCAGGCATAAAGCAAATTTTTAGCTATAAACCCATTGTTTAAGGACTGGGTAGGGGAAGGGGCCTGAGTTTCTGAGAAAAGGAAAGATCTATTTCTGCAGAGAAGTTGCTCCAGTGTGAGCTGGAGAGCCGGCAGGACTTGCACACGTTGTGAGGGAGAAGAGTGGCTGATCTGATTCAAGATGCAGGCTTCTGTTTCACTGTGGAACTGGCTGGCAGGTCCTGAAAAAGCTAAAGTCTCTGTCCAGAGAGGGACCCTAATTTCTGGGACTGTGACTGCAGCAGAATCTCTCTCACCTGGTGTGGGTAAGAATTGCATTTGACACAAGTCTTTGGAAAGTACTCCTGTTTTAGTGAATACTGTGTGGAATCTGTTTTGGTTTAGATCACATGCACCAGGGAAATGGCTTTCTTTTGCAATCCTTCATTTCGATCTCCATGTGGTGAATGTTATGTTTCTACTAAATGCTAACTGCTGTTAATAGTAGACAGGTATCAAGCCTTCCACTGGTTCCTGTACAATGTGAAGGTACGTTCAAGGCTGCCGCACCAAAGCACCAACCATATAGTAAAATATTTACCTCCTTCCAGCTGTGTTTTTTTAAGAAGGATCTACGTTTTCCCTCCGAGTCTGTGTTTCCCTCACACTGAATTGAGTGTTTCATAGAATTAAAAAAAAAAAAAAGAGAAAATAAAAGAAAAAGCTGATTCAATACAGCTTTCCAAACAGTAGGTACCAAGCCCATTCCTCCTTCTTTTATCTGTAAACCTGAAATACCTTCTACAAGTTGTTGGTGCCAGTCATGTCTTTGCACTCTTTAACCTCTGGAGAGGTTATTATTAAACATCTTTTCAGTAGACATGGTGGCAGCTGTTAAATAAAGTATGTTTTTCTTATAGGTATATGAATGCTTATGTGCAAGAAAGTCAGTCCAGCATTTCTGAGCCAGAAGAGTCTTGGGTGTTAATATAGCAAAAGTTGTGAAATACCCAGCCACCTCTGCAATAATTCCAGATCAAGGCTGAACATATTGAACACTATGTATACAGCAGTATTTGTGTTGTAGCTGGACGAAAGCTCTCTTTTCCTCTGTTTTAAATGGCTAAAGAATGAACAGGTTAGTGACCAGAGATGAATGTTCATTTCTGTTATTTTAGGTGTGCTTGATTAGCAGGGCCTCTTTCCAGGCTTCACCTGTTTCATGTGGGGTTACCAAACTGCAAGGTTTGCAGGTTTTGCAACTGAGTTTTCAGGGGAGCAAAAGACAGCCTTCAAAGAATATGATTCTGTGGATTCACTTGCAAGAACATACACTTTAAAATAAGCAAACACACTTCTTCAAAAGTTACAGCTCATCTTTTGTTGTACTGAAGAACTGTCTCCTTTCTTGCCTCTTTTGGTTTCTTGACATTTTGCTGATCCAAGATATTTTACTACTCACGCTGATTTACTTCCTTTAACAACCTTTACTAAAAAAATTTCCTGACAGTGTTTTTAGAAATAAAAATAAATGAGAAATTGCTTGCAATTCATTCACTATTTACATGCTGAGGAACTTCAGTAGATGATAGTAGTAGGCCTTACATGGTCTGAGTTGACTCAATATTTTATGTTCTGTGGCTTTTCCTATAGTCTTCCTCCTGCCACAGAATAAGTAGTAATGGCATACACTTGGGTCCAGCAAACTAGAAGTATTTTCTTATGTGAATGTAGACGTCCACATCTGATGCTGCTAGCAGAAGGTGCTCCCATGTTTATCTGCCTTGATCGGAGCTATTTGTGTAGGGCATATGTGAAATGCAGCCTCCTGTTGCTGAGGCTTAAGATGAGCCTGTTGGTAGAATGGAAGCTATAAAAGTCACATAGTCACCTATGGATGATGCCTCACAAAGGATCAAAACTGGGACTAGGACCTGGGGTAATGTGTGAAACAGTGGTCCCAAAAGTAAAGGTTTGTGCCCTGAATTTCTTCCATATTAGTAAGGAATGGAAATAGGACATGTGATAGGGTAAACTTCACACAGTAACTCCATTGTAGAGTTCCTTCTAGACTAGGTTTTACCTGGGCTTAGACTAAGTATTAGCATTACCTGGGGTTTCTACTTCCTAAAGCATTCTGACATTGGATCCCCTTTCAGAGAGAGATTGGGACTCCTTCAGTCAACTCCACAACTACCATAGCACCAACTCACAGATAGGGATCTTTATAGTTTTGGTGGTGATGGTGGTATTTGTTGTGGGTTTTTTTTTTTCTTTCTTTTGTTTTTTTTCTCCTCAGCTTCCCTTTTTGAAGTTATAGAAGAAAACCGAGCTGTGCCAAACAACAAGAAATAAAAGCAAATCTCAGCTGGGTTTGTTGGCCCTTCTTCTGAAGGAAACCTGGCATGCCTTCTACCTTATAGAAATCTACAGTGCACATGTCCTGCAGAAGTCTAGGTTATGGAGTTTTAGCCTTTATTTATTTTTTTAATTGGGAAGATTTACTGTGGTTTTGTAACCTGTTTGTGCTAAATATAGAACCTAATGATAAGTTGGTCATAGATTACATAAGCAAAGATTTAGTCCCTCCTATGTTAGGAACATTGGTATTGGCTACCAAGCAGAAATATTATTTTCATGTAATGATTCTGTAAAAAAAAAAACCCAACAACTGAACCAGAACAGTCTCTGTCCTTAGACTCTCCTCTGTTACTGGATATAGCACTGGTGAGTGTCAGGAACTAATTAGTATCCCAAAGGCTTGCCTGCTGGCATTTGAAAAAACAAACCATTTTCCAACCGTTATTGTACATCTAGATCTCCTTTTTCTAAAGTAAATAAGATAGTTTTGGCTTTCATTAGCAGATATAGGGAAAGGTGAAAATCTGAATGATAAAGGGGTGGTTTTAAATGGATTTTCTTTCACTAATACAGTTCTATATGAGTTCTTTAAAAGGAGAGAAGAGGAATGCTGTAAGTCAGCTGTAACTACAAGGTTGTAATTTGGTGGGAAATACCACTGAAAGATCTTCCTTACACACGTATTTTATACTTGGAACAATTCCTGAAGATAAATTTGGCTTCCTGAAGGGAAGTGTAATTGATCTGGGGGCAAATTTACAGAGCAGCCATAAAATATTTGAGCTTGTAGGGTGTTAAGTGTACTTACAGTTGCTCAGAGGTATCTGCCACGTGGTGGCAACTGGCAAATTAAAAATGTGACTCATGGCAATCCATAAGATATTCATATTTGTTTAGAAGAGTTGCTGTTCATGAACTTTCAAAGAAGAGATCACTGGAAAGAAGTAAAAGAAAATATGTTTGAAGTCTGATGGTTCATCGAAGTTGTACCTGTGAGTTTTATGTATATTAAAATCAGAGAGCACACTGAAGGTATGTTTGCAGACAAGACAAATGCCCGCTTGCATTGAGCTTTTTGTTAGATCTGCTTTATAATCAGGTACAGTTTTGTGGTTGTCAGTACTGATGCTTCTCAACATAACTACTGGGATGTGAGAAACAAGATAATAAGGAGTTGTTTTTCAAGTAAGATTTGAAATTGCATTCTATTTCTTTCCATAAGATTTGAGAGTTCAGAGCATTCTCGAGTGTGGTAAAGTAAGTAGTAAAAGTAAGATGCATTGTACACAAATGTGCTGTTCTACTGCTGTACCAGTTATTGTAAGTAACAAGCTGAAGCAGAGGAAGAGATAGCAAGTAGCATGCAAAATAACATCTGACTATTCAAAAGAAATTTATTATAGATTCATAGAATGATTTGCATTGGAAGGGATCTTAAAGATCATCTGGTTTCAACCCCCCTGCCACGGGTATGGACACCTTCCACTAAACCACATTGCTCAAAGTCCTGTCCAACCCAGCCTTGAACACTGCCAGGGATGGGGCAATCAGAGGTTCTCTGGGCAACCTCATAGTAAAGAACTTCTTTCTAATAGCTAATATAAATCTGCCCTCTTTCAGTTTAAAGCCATTCCTCCTTGTCCTATCCCTACCTGCCTGTGTAAAAAGTCCCTCTCTGGTTTTCTTGTAGGCCTCATTTAGGTACTCGAAGGCTGCTATAAATTCTCCGCTGAGCCTTCCTCAGGCTGTCAAAAGAGTGGAGCTAAGAGGGAGAATCACCTCTCTCAATGTTTCTTTTGATGCAACCCAGTATAGGGGTTGGCTTTCTGGGGCTGCGAGTGCACACTGATGGCTCATGTTGAACTTCTTGTCAGGTAACACCTCCAGGTCCTTCTCAGGGCTGCTCTCAGTTCAGACTCTGCCCAGCCTGCATTTGTTGCTTGGGAGTGCCCCGACCCAGGTACAGGACCTTGCACTTGTTGAACTTCATGAGGTTTGCACTGGCTTGCCTGTTGAACCTGTCCAAGTCCCTCTGGATGGCATTCCTTCCCTCCAGCATGTTGACTGCCCCACATAGTGTGGTGTCATTGATAAACTTGCTGAGTGCACACCCAGTCCCACTTTCCACGTCACTGACAAAAAACGTTGAACAGGATTGGTCCCTGTATTGACCTCTCAGGAACACTACTCATCACTGATCTCCACTTGGATATCGAGCTTTGACCACAACTCTTTGAGTGTGACCATCCAGCTAATTCTTTATCCACTGAATCAAATCTATGCCACTCCAGTTTAGAGACAAGGATGCCAATGCAGGACAGTGTTAGACGTTTGAAGAAGTCAGGTAGATGATGTCACTCTTCCCTTATCTGCTAATGTTATAACCCCATCATAGAAGGCCACCAAATTTGCCAGGCACAATTTAATTTACCCTTGGTGGAAACCATGTTTGGTGTCACCAATCACTCCCTTATCGTCCATGTGTCATAGCTAGCTTCCAGGAGGATCTGCTTCATGGTTGGACTTGATGATCTTAAAGGTCTTTTCCAGTGTAGTTGATTCTATGATGTTGCCCGTCACTGAGGTGAGGCTGACTGGTCTGTAGTTCCTTGGATCTTTCTTTTTTCCCTTTTTAAAAATGGGTGTGGTGTTTCCCCCTTTTCCGGTCAGCAGGAACTCCACCACACTTCTCAAATATGATGGATAATGGCTTGACAACTTCATCTGCCAGTTCCTTCAGGATCCGTGGATGCATCTCTTCAGGTCCCATGGACTTGTGCCACACCTTCAGGTTCATTAGATGGTCTTGAACATGATCTTCTACAGTGGCCTGTTCTTCAAGTTCCCGGTCTCTACTTTTCCCTTCTGTGAGTTGGGTGGTGTGGCTGGAACACTTGGTGTTCCAAATGTTATCCTAGACATGGTGGTCCACAAGCGGCTGTTTATTTCAGGGGCTCACAGTGTCCCCTGGCCTGAGTCTTCCCAGTTTCCAAACTGATTTTTGTGAGCAGAGTTCCATAGGATTGGGCTGACGAGGATGTGTGTTAAGTCCCCTGGTTGGGATGTCAGGCCTGGGGGAGAGGACACTACTATGTCAATCCAGTCAAAATTATTCTTGGCAGAAGGTGCCTTAGATGTGCTCTGTGTGCATGGTAGAAAAATTACTGGAACCTCAGCAAAGGATTCTACTGAGTTGTCTTATACTGGCTTTAGTAAATTTAACCTTGAATTTTTCTGTCTGAGAATGTAAGGCTAATCTGTAGGATTGAGAGAGGCTTCAATGACCCCTACCTTAATTCAGCTGTCAAAAAGATAAATTCACCCCTTTCCAAAATCTTTCTTATCATTCATCACTTCTGTTTTAGTCTGAGAACACAACTACTCTCAGTTGCCTAAAACACTTTGCCTGTGTATGATAAAGAAACATTTGTTAAATCATTTTGGGAAGTGAAAGCTAGAGAGAGAAGTTAATTTTGGTAACCTTTTGGTTAGTTTTACAATCAAGTGTCTTTTTTTATTCCCAGTATTACAAGTCACAATACACCAGTTTACTTAAAAAGGTACTGTAGTTTTTAATGTGAATGAAATATATGTCAAACTGAATTAGATTTGCTCTTTGATATTGGCAAGCCTGTATTTGCCAATAAGAGCCTAAGTCTAGTAACAGATCTAGGAGCGGAAATAACTTGTGAAGTTCTATACCTGGTTGAGTGCCCAGCACTGGTCACTACAGGCTCTTGTTGGTTAGTTGTTTGTGTCTGAAATAGGGAAAAATAATTCCATTGTATGTAACTTTTCCCACTTCCTCTGTTTCTCCCTTGTTGGAATAAGCTGCATTCAGGGAGCAGTTCGTGTTTAGGGGCTGAGTGCTGCTTAGGTTTCTCATGGAGCAGAAGCTGGTTTGTTGTTTTGATTTGTTTGTTTGTTTATTTTGTAACTATAAGACATTTTTAGTTTACTGCATAAATTTACATTTTCTAGCAGAGTATTTTGCTAGTTTATAGCTCCCTGTTCCTGTGGGCTGCTTCTGAGTCTTCTTTACATTTTAATAGTTTATATGAAAGTACAGATCTGCTTCATTGCTCCTCTGGTAAGGAAGCAAGCTGAAAGTTGCTTTGTTCTTCACTGTAGTCTCTAGCTATTTCTGAGCTAATAGGGTAGCTGGAAGCAAGAATGTTTAAGTAACTATAGAGTTGTACCACATTAAAACCAGTGTAAGAAGAAAATGAAGTCTCGGAAACAGCACGTGAGTATGTTTGTTTCTAACTTGAGTGGCAAGAGTGTGGTTTGGGCAAATTACTTGCTATCATCATACATCGCTCTTGTGTTGCATTAAAGCAAGCTCAGAAAGTCAGTTTAGAAGAGAAGTGAGAGTATTCAAATTTGAAAAGAAAGGTGGTGTCAGGAAAAATGATTCTAAGAACAGTTCAAGGAAAGAAAGAATGAAAAATTACTGAATTGTAACGCTGTAATTTTTTAACCTGCTAACACAGGTTGTATTTTAGGCTTTGTGCATAAATTTTGGTGTAGCACTCTTCATATCATTTCTGTAAAGAGCTTTTCAATCACCTGAGTCGATTTCATTATCGTGGGATAACATTCTTAGATTGTTCCACTCACTCCCGAATGCTCCTTTTTAAAGTTCCTCTTAGCCTTACAGATAAACAGCAAACTGTTTCATATCTCTGGTGTGCTTGACACTCTACTGGTTTCATTGGATCTGCTTGCACAGATAAGTACTTGTCTGTTTAGGAGCTGATGTAGGTAAGCCCAGAACATTTGGCATTTCAGACTTCCTGTAATGTGCTTATTTGGATGTAAATATGAAGTCAATAAATATGTGATTAAAAAAAGAAAAAAAGAAAAACAAAGAAAAAAGTGAGAACTTCTGCTCTTGAGTTTGAGAACATTTTAGAAAAAAACCTGAACTACTGTATTTTAGAGCATGTGAGGTGCTTTAAGAGACTACTGGCACAGTAGATGCAAAGCTCAAACTTCTGTGTTAGGAGATAGACAGGAGACCATGTCTGTGAAAATGGGCAACCAGCTTGCATAGGACAAAACTTCTTCCCCGACTCTGTTAGTGAAGGTCATAGGTTGTTGTTTAACTACTTTGTCCCTACCTTGTAAAATGAATGAGAGAACAAATAATGTCAAGAGCTGCTGCACCAATGACTTATTTCCTTCTCCAGAGCTCCAAGTGGTTGCTTTTGGGTTTGTTTCTGTTTTTCATTGTTTCCCTTCTTTAGTATTTGAATACATGAGCTTTTTCAGCTTATAAACTCTTGTATTTGGAAAATATCCTATGTCGTGTTTCAGAGGCCCTAACTTGTAGTTGACAGACGTTTATGAATAAAGGAAAAATAATTCCTTCAGGTTTACAATAAGAAAAATATTTAGGGCTATTATTGATGGAGGCTTATCTCAGGAAATTTATACTGGAAGAGTTTTAAAGTAGACAGAATTTTTCCATAGCTTGACGTCATGATAAGCACAAAAGTTACCAACTCTTCAAAAATCAAATGGCTGATGCCATGAATACGTACTTCCATAATACCACATTTTAATTTTTAGGAATCTCCTTAAATCTTGCTGTTTATCAGTGTGTGTGTGAGCATGAGGAGGAGGGGTGGGGATAGTGTTTAGCTGTTCTGGAGGTTTGGTACAGTGACTCTGAAATAGCTGTTACCACCTACTGGTCGTGTCGCCACCTCCGTCCCATGCAAGCTCTTTAGCAAATGCATTTCTCCCCTGCAGCCTCCCTGCTGACCTCCAGAGCTTGTTGAGACCTCTGGATGGGTGAGCAACTACTGGTGATTCCTCCTCTGGAAAATGTATGCACTGAAGGAAATTGTCTCCAGGCAGTCTCAAGTGTCTCAGGTGATTCAGTCTCTAGAATGTCTCAAGACAATTGGGCATAAGTAGTCTGTTTACTGAGTCCAGCTCACACAGATAATTGAAAGGAACAAGAGAAATCAAAAGAGCAGCATTTCCCTTGGGCTTCAAACTCTGAACCTGAATTTTGCATCAACTCTTAAGTGTAGATGTGTGTATCTGCAGTTATCGTGTGTGTCTTTGCATGTTTATAAAATTATCAAACAACAATATATATATTTGTAGTCTGAGCAGAATTATATAAAATGGGAGACCTGGGATTTTTTTTTCCCTATTTGTTTGCCGTTAGTGTTTTTTTCCAAGAAAACCTGTGTTCTAGAAAAAACCTAGCAGTTTATTTTTCATATGCATATACATATACATAATCCACTCAAGTTATTCCCTGTTCACCTCATCAGACTCGGTTCCCTCCTTCCATTTAGGAAATTCAGTGTTTCCTAAAGCCCGGATAGGAGGTATCAATCATGTTCAATATTAGGTTACTTGCAGAAGACAGTCATTACCTTTAATGTGTAATAACTGCGCCATGAAGATAATACAATAAAATCCAAGAAATGTAATTTAGAAAAGCTTCCTGCTCAAGCTTAAAGAAAAAAAAAAAAGTTATAATCCCATCCTTAGGGTCACAGCAAATCTTATTTATTTTATTCCTTCTACTTTGTTCGTGCCTTTTGGGGCTTCTTGCAGAGTAATGCATCATCTGCCTGGGATAGTTCTCAGTGTGGGTCTGCTGCATTCAAGCTGTTTTTATAGAAACACGCAAGAATACTTTCTGTTGTAGTATAGCTGCTGTGCTGGCGTCTGCTGCAGTACAGAGAGCAACTATTGTGTTGGATTGTGATTCTAATGCTGCTGCTAAAAAACTTACAATTTGAATTGCAGGGAATGGGACTACGCTGTACTTCTGACTTAGGCTGAATGGTGCCCAAATGGAAATACTAGAATCTTCGAAAATTAAGAAAGGTTTTTCTGTTCAAATGTGTCCTCAGGGAAGCAAATGGCTATTTTTTTGGGGTGACTTCAATGGGAAGTGAGGATCAGGGTGTGTAGTTGCTGTTACTGGCTTTGTACCTTTTACCTTGGCTTCATCCTCAGGTACTGACACACTATTGTGTGTTTGACTGTGCCACTAGTAGGGAGCAACACAGTGTCAGCTTTAGAGGGTGGAAGAGTAAATAGGAGATAAGTAGCAAACTTTGGCAATGCGGCCCAGTCATTTCAACCAGTCTTTTGTGAGAGATTCCCAGCTCTGACTGGATTTCTCAAGAAGAGTTTAATGCAAGTGGCAGTGGGAAATCCCATCTCTGTGGTTTTAGATGTTAACAGTGTTTCTCCACTCCTACAAATACAGCTGGAAGCTATCCTTGATGAGGGGATTATTTCTTTATTACCTCAGCAACTTGGATTAATATTCTGACTCAGCTG
>JBCJKH010065115.1:0-27100 GCA_039877255.1 Loriculus beryllinus | reverse complement strand
TTTTAGATAGTGATCCCTAACCACTCTTTCTTAAACGTCTACTAATACTGCTGTTATTTGTCTTAACATCTGTCAGTGCACACACAAAATCCTAAATGCTTGTCAGGGTACAAAAAACAATGGTCCCACAAGGCACATCTGGAAAGCATATGATCAGAAATGAAGTTCTGTTAAGGGGAAACAAAAATCATCTGGCAACATTTTCTGTTACTACCCATGTACTTCAAATATCTACATAAAAACTGCAAGTATTTCACATCTGTCAAAAAACTACTCAAATTACATATTCAGAGCATGCTAGAACTGATCTTAACTAACACTTTTCAAAATAAAACTGAAAACAATGAATCACACCTATTTATGTCAAAGAACAAGCAGTAATAGCAGAATGCATTACTGTAAAATGCTTTAATTGTCTATCACCATTTAAAAAGCAAACCAAATGACAATATTCAGTAACAACTATATCAAGTACTAAACTAAGAAAGCCTAAGCATCAGCAATAAAACGTACACAAACAACAATGTTGCAGAAACACTGTTTTCAAGTACCAAGACGAAGAACACAAACTGGTTTCAAGACAAATGACAGCTAACTCTAGAGAAAGCAAAACAGTTTAAAGGACTGAGCCTTCCCTGGGTGCAGAGCATTTCAGTGCCTGTCCACATAAATACTTCACTGTTTCAAGTATTTTTAGCTTTATTAAGTAATAAGTAAAAAAGGGGGGGGGGGGGGAATGGATAAATAAATCACTGATGTTGGAGCTGCCCTAGCAGAGTACACTCTCATTAATCCCAGCTTCAGAGAAGTGCTGCCTAAGGCTGCCAGTGTTTGTTACTTATCCCATGAGTTTTATGGTGCTTTCGAAGTGCCCCTGCCCACACAAGCCACAAACTCCTCGGTAACTTAAGAGTAATCACTGCAGGGAAGCTCAGGACAGTACCTACAAATAAAGAATCAAAGAAGTTGAGAACGATGACACTCCAGCCCCATTTGACCATAATTAACTCTGGACATTGACTTCCCAGTTCCTGATGGGGCAGTATCTCTAAAATACAGAATGAAATGCATGAATCAGACCTGCACCAAAGACATTCTCACAATGCACCATGCGCTGGGTGTGTGTCAGAGTACATACACATCCACTTTCATCTTCTCCCAGCACAGCGACTACGCAGTAGGCTCATAATGGCAACTGGGGGAAGAATCCACCTTCACACACACCCTGAAGTGTAGTTTAAAATACAACCGAGCTTGTATTTCAGCCCATAAAGTTTATAGGTTGGTGGGTGTGACTTTAAAAGAGAAAAAAAAAACACAAGCCAAAAAACTCTTGCTGACAGGAACTGGAAAAACAATCTGCTTCAACAACTGCAATAGGAGCAGAATGATTAACTCCCCAAGCCATTCCAGTAACAATATAGATCATGCCAAGACTTACTAAAACACTTTCCACGGAAGAAACAGTCCTGGAGATTTTGAGGACAATACTTTAGATACAGAACACAAGTCCAGAATGGATTGGCTAAACAGGGCTCCAAAGTACAGCACTGAGAATAAATATGAAGTGAAAAATACAACCATGGCCCTTATCCTCACTCTTTAACCCATGTATTCAATATAGAGAAGCATGCAAGCATTACTTTTTTATATCATATTATCAGAACTGGCATCTTGGCTGCGATTCTGATAAAGCTTAACAACCACATAACATTAATTTAAAACATAAACCATTCAAGGAACAACTCTTTATTTGCCTGTAAAATATTATGGATTTGAACTATGAAGGAAAACAGAAGAAAACTAACTTTGCTCTCCTCCAAAAACGCTTCTCCTACAGCAAGTTATTTTATTGCATCAGGTTTGGAGGGTTTGATTTGTTCTCAACCACTGCTTGAGCTGTGCATGCTTCAGGAAAAAACACCGCTTTCTAGCACTAGGAATACAACTGCTTTCAGAGTATTAATTTCACATAATCTTTCAAAGACACTGCCAAGGATCTATTACAGAATATGATTTCTGAATGTAGCCTGTCATAATGGCTACTTTCTGTGCTTCCTTTCTCATATTTATAGATGCTGCACAGAATGCTGTCTCAGAGAAAGAAACCCAATAACCTGAACGAAGCCAACATCAAAGGCTTCCTTTATTCTGATCCCAAACACGGAAAGGTATTTCTCTAACAGCACACCTGTACTTTGACCCACGAACGTTAAACTATTACCTTGGGCACTCCTTATTTTCCTTATCCAAAAGTCTGAAGATAAGCAAGTGTGGGGCCTTGGATAACAAAATCAGTTTCACATGGTTTCATTTTTTTTGAGGTCAGAAGAACACACTCAAATGACACTAAAAATAACACTATGGAAGTATTTTACATATAAAACATTGTCCTCTCCATTTGCTTTGCAACTTCTTTTATTATTATTATTTTAGGAAAGCATCTAATGTGATTCACCATCCTCTCAACTGAACATCATGGTGCTCTATGTGTCAGCAATCTTTAGACAGCGTGTGCGGGGAAAATACCATGACTCTCTTGTTTACAGACGGGAAGAAAGGAGGTGAGCTAGAAACTTCCTCTAAGATATCCAGCTAAAACACTGCTTAAAACCCACATATATACAAAGAGAGACCAGACTTTTTTAAGACCAGTGTAATTAGAAAGGGTCAATTCAACACAATATTAAGATTTCTGGTACATGAGGTTCCTAAATGCCCTCATGAGTTACACTCCATTATGTTCTTGTAAAAACCAAAGCAGCTCTGACAAACACTGAACTGCTGCAAAAGGCTCCTTTAAAGCTTTTTTCTGCCTTCCTTCTTGTTTCCTCCCACAGCCACTGACCTCTGCTGTCCTCTGCCAATTAAGAAAATGGTTGATGATGATTACAAACTAGAGAACAGTTTTGTTGTGAAACTGAAGAGAGTCTGGAGCATGGTGAAATCAAAGTCCTGCACCTCCCATCCAGGGTTCCTCGGCAGCTGAACCAAGCTTAAATAAATAGGATTTTCTGAAAAGATGGTCATTTTGAAGGTAAGCAAACAGGATGTATAAAAATGACAAGCTCACTGAGAACGAGCCAGTAACAACAGTGGAAGTGCCAAATAAAACATGCAGTTTAAGGCAAAAGCTGGGTTTATGTTATCATGTTACATTTAATCATAATATAATAAAAGCGTATGATGTAAGAGAGCTGTTCAACTGAGCTTCTCTTCAAGTAGAGTTTTGAGTTTCAGTTACAAAGGCTGTGGTCCCAGTATCACAGTTAAAGCTGTACTGAAAAACAGAGTTAAAATTGAGAGTTATTCCCATGACTTGATGAGAAGCAAAACATTTCTTCCCACACATACCACATACTAAAGGGGTTTAGAGAAGGGTTTGGAACGCTTGAAGTTGTTTCCACTGAACTAGTGAAGTCAGAAGTGTTTAAAAATGACCCATATTTGCATTTTTTCACCAGGCTTTATTATATTTCTTCTGGACTCTGTAGTTTAAGTATGTTCAACTTGAAAAGGGTCTAGTCAATGCATAAAAATGCTTTGTCTGTAGTTAATTATAGAGGGCACAAATCATGTTCTATCTCCGTAAATTCCATAAAACATTTATGTGTGCTAAAAACATCAGTTGCAAGAAAGTATTACAAAAGGAATTATTGAATCCATTATTAAGAGTGACAAAATCTTAAGGCAAAAGGGTACCTTTCATTCTTCACCCAGGCAAGAACCTGATTTCTTACCAGGTTCTCTCTCCCAGCTGTATATTCTCGGTTTGATCAAGCAGTGTATTTTGGAAAAGGAATTCACTACTGCATTTCCCAGTTAAGAAGCCAGTCTGTAGTTTTATTCTAGCCTTTTCCATGTATGCTTTAGCTTAAAAAACATAATAAACTCGTTACAGCTCCTGTGTCCCCCAATCTGCAGGCAGAGACATTTACAAGATCTGCCCACGGCACATATGTGCGTCACCCAAATGTCATCTCCCCACCTCGCACTGACAGCCTCAGACTTCTGCAGCGTTACAGCTTGTGAGAAATGGACAGTTACAGAGAACGGACCCCAGCAACTTCCTTTCAAAACAAAATCTATACTGACAACAGATTGAGAAGCAATTTGAGTGGAAACCAGACCAATGTATTAGATGCAATAGTTTCCCAAATAAGAAACCTTATTCTCTGGTTTTCTGAGACTAGAAACAGGAGGGATGCCAGTAGCAGGATAAACAGCAGCGTGCTGAAAGGCACGCAGGAGCATTGCAGTTCTAAAAGGAGCCTAGTCACAGGAAACACTCAAGTGACTTGGAATTTTATCATCTAACAATATTCAAAGGATCACCAACTTGCAAGTAAACTCAGAGCTGATCTTGAAACTCCAAATGGACACAGATTAGAGAAAGACACTGGAAAGCAAGTTTAACTGCTTCCTGCCGGCTGTCATTTCTGAAGAAATGGGAGGGAATGACAGCTTAGTGCTTGCCCGGTGCAAGACAACAGCTATAGGATAACCCAGAAACCAAGAGAGCATTATGACTGTTTTCCAGACTGTCATGGGAGAAAATGAAGCTGATGCTTGTTCTCAAGATTGAGAAACAACAACAGAGTGAAAGGTCTTCATAGGACATTATCTTCCCTATTCCCTGGATGGAAAGCAAACCAAATTAGTGCAGGTGTATTACTGTGAAAGTTAAAAAAACCAACCCAGAAGTCATTACTGCTGATCCCTAACTTGGGTTACTACCACTCCCTTTGTCCTTATCAGCTACTTTGATAGCACAACTGTTATTTCAGAGCAAACTGTAGATTTGACAGTATTTCATTCAGACTCATTTTTTTCTGCCCATCCTGGATCAGAACTCTCAACCCAGTTACAAAAGCAAGAGAAGAAATGAGTGCCAAGAACACCTGATACCTGGAAAATAACTCTTCATAGTGAAAATTCTACATCCAGGAGCAGCCCAGATGAGGGTCACTTATTAAGTCTGCGCTGTAAACCAGATTAAAATAAGGTACATACAAATAGTGAATAAGCTGGTGCTGGGCAAAAAGCTAAATGCTTTAAGAGGCAACTCCACTCACGTGTTCTTATCTTTGGGAAAATGATTAGCATCACTTATTGTACAGTCTACACCAAAACATTGTGAAATGTGACCCTCGGGGGCTTTCTGGAGCTGAGTTGGAGTTAAGAATCCTCATCCAGGCTTTCCAGCAGTATTTTCATCAGAAATCTGCTTTCCAGGTTCTGAACGCTAGTGACTACAAAATGACCTTGTAGTACATTGCAATATATCAGCTTAACAAAATTATCATTAAGACACTTTTTACTGCATCATTACTATGCAGACAACTAACTTAGTTTTTTAACTTCATGCAATGCCTACCACAACCTCACTACAGCTAAACGACTTGGCAAAACAGAACAGTTAGTGAAAACTACACAGCTAATGGAAGTTTTAGTCACTTTCCTCCTTTAAGGATATAAACTGTAGTGACACTTTTAACACCTGCCTATGTTCTGATACATTTCTTTTCATACTTGTTCTACAGGTATTTTCCAGGACACTTAAACAAAACACTAAACTTAAGAAGCTCCATATATATTCCTTAAAGCATGTTACCTATTTCATATAAAGGCAATTAAACTTTCAGGTCAAAAATACTTCAAGAACAACACAATCAGCAGCTTGATTCTTCAGCAGGCTTGGCAAGCCCCCATAGCAGAATATGTGAGAGCTTCCCAATAGAAGGGAAGCCTTTGCTTTCAGTGAGTACTGTACCCAAACTGTGGATAAATTAACGAGAGATTCTTCTATCACTGTAAGAAAGCACAGATCATGCAACAGCATCTTAACTTACTTGCTTTGTCCTGAACTTTGAAGGCAACCTTATCACAAAACTAAACAAGCAAGTACTGCAAGAACTTACATTTACCATGGGTGAGTACTGCAGGACCCCAACCACAGACAACAATATGGTTAAAAAGTTAAAGGTCTGTAGAAAGAGGCTATGCTGATTACTGAAAGTTTAGTTCCAGAGAGAAAATGAAAGAAAAGACCAATCTAAACCACAGAAGTTATAATTCAGTACAGGGATTAAGGCAATTAATAGTGGGTGTTTTTCTCCTCAAAGTGGTTCTCAGTCCTGCCCTTCCTGGACCAGGAGTGCCATTTGGCACTTCAGGGAACGATGGGGAGGGGAAAAAAAAACCCTATTTTACAACAGCCACTGAAGTCCATCTGTAATCCAGTTCCTCTGACAAGTACATCAAGGTGATAAAAGGGTGGGACCCATTTATTTTTCACTCTTCTCTGAGAACAGACCCATTTGTTTATGAGAGAATGGAGGGGAAGTGGGGGCAGAGAGGAGAAATGGTTTTATTCTGTGTGTACGATGAGATACTGTCACACAGGAAGCAGCAGTGCCCTAACTTCTCTTCACAGCTGCGCCATGCTTAGTAAAAATCTGATCTGTAAACTGCTGCAAGGATGACAAAAAAGCTCTCATCCTCTGTACTGAGCTCTCTTTCTCAGCCTCCGAGAAAACCACTACAAGAAGGTGCAGAACAGCTTTGGTAGAAGGGTTTGGTATGAAACAAACCATTTCTTTCTCCACTGCAGTTACATGAAGAAAATGTATTAAATGTGAAAACGTGGGGTTTACACCTATGGGGGTTTGTTTGGTTTGTTCTCTGATACGCTTAAATTGTCCAGAGGGAATCAGCCATGCGGTTGCTGTGTAATACCAAGAAATTCATAAAATAGGACTAGTGGCATGAACAATGTATTCCTCATCTGCAGATCTGTAGGGTCTTTTCACTGTAATTTGTCAAATCCTGCAGAGACTTATGTTTTTTCAATAGACCTATGTGTACTTTAACATAGGGAATAAAGAAGCAGCAGTGTAGCACTACACCCATTCAGGCCAGATGAACCAAGTGTTTATTAAAGATGTAAAACAGGAGCAGTATCAACTGAATTTGGTTTGCATGCTCCCTATGAAACGGTTAGTGAAACAACATGTTTGAAGTCTGGAATGGGATGGGGGAGTATGAGCCAAAGCAAATGAATTCAAATCTTATTTTTATTCAGCATATCCCATCTGTATAAAGCTCTTCAGACAATGGTCTGTAGCTGTTGGGAATTAGAATGAGATTAAATCTCATCCTAAAGAACTTACAAGCAGCAACATTGAAAGCAGACAGTCTGCACATGGTTATACCAGGTCTTAAATTAGGTATTTAGTTATCTATACTTAAAATAGTAGGTATTTAGACACGGTTTCAAATGCCTATAAATGTGAACAAACACTAACAGTCTATTCTTCATGATGGAGATGTGTGAGAGTGCCACTTGCTTTTCTCCAAGCAGCACTGCCTTCAGCATCATGTACCATCATGTCACCAGGAATACTGCTGCAGGAGCTATAGTCTTCCTGTTCACTTTTGCCAGTATTGAAGTATTTCAGAAACTGAAAACTCCACTAACTAAAATCACAAAATACCAATGAAAGTACCCCCCACTTTTATCAGTGCCCATCAAAGTAAATCTCTAACCTTTTCTAAGTAAAATTCAACAATCCCCTCCAAGAAAACAGGACAATCCAAGTGAAAAAAGGAACGGCAACATCAATACGTACATTAACAAAAAAACCACCTGAGTGGTCTGACTTTGCATTATTTAAGTGTTACATACTTTCTGGGCTTTAACTAAGATTTGTGTTAGTCTTTGTTTTACTGATTCTACTAAGTTATAAGTATAAAAATAATTTTTATATAAAGTACTGTTTTTCTAACACAGTACAGCAGAATATTATTTCTCTTCCTCCTAAAAAGAGTAGATTTTACCCTCTAAGACAGAAGGAAAAATAATTTATGTTGCATTGGAAAGCATGCAAGTATTAATGATGGGGAATGATGAAGAACATAAATGGTTTCCATTTTCACATTCAAAACCAAGTACCTGCAAATTAATGCTAAAAGCAACTGGCCTATAAAGGAGCCATGTTTCCATGCCAACTGATAGCAGAAATACATATAATTCCACAAAAAAACCTGAAAAACCTACAAAACAAGAAAATAAAAAGAAAGCAGAAGTGCTGGAAATCAAGATCCTGACCATACCCAACTATTTTAAAAGAATAGCACAGAATACAACAAAGGATGCAATTTAAGATGTGAACGGTTTACAGCTAATGGCACTTCATCATTACAATACTTCTAAAAGCTGTCATTCTCTAGTCAACAAGAAAAACAGCACACAGAACACCTCTATTAGGAAGGAGGGAACACTCGACAACAGTAGCAATTCTCAGGGAGGTTTCACAGTTGGCAGAACTGAAAGCACAAGTTACTATTCAGGGCACATCTTTCATTAGGGTTTTATTATGTGACTTTATCTAAGAAGGTCTTGCTTTGTTCCTTGTTCACACTGGGTTGTTGTGGGGTTCTGTCATCAGCCAGCAGAGCTGCTTGCAAAGCAAGGCATGAGGAATGAGCAAGTATGTACCTGCACAGAAGCGGCTCACATAACCCTGTGCATGTAGAGATGTGAGGTAATTAACTGTATGTGTAAGAGAAACTTCACAACTGATGAGGAGATGCCACCCCATTCTGTACTACAGCATCAAAATCAGAAGTTCATACATAAGATCATGGCCTATACGGTCCACACAAGTATGCATCTGTATGTGGAAAACCAAAGACTTATTTCAAGCAAGGGAGCTTAGAAATGTTGAACATAAAAGAATGCTACAGCTCTAAATATAGCCAGTTCCAAGATATTGACATTTACATGCAATAAAACCAGCAGTTGAAATATCTGTTCTTTATAACCTAGAGAAATAAATAACCTCCAACTAAAAGGACCATAAAACCTGTGTTCTAAATGCATACAAGCTGAAGACAGGACAATAGATTTCTGTTTCTTAATACGTCTTTATTTTATCAAGTAAGCAACAGTGCCTTTCTTCCTATTTAATTCTGTTTAGGAAACATATTAAAATTCAATTAGAGGCATAAAACAGATGAAAAATTATGGTCTCAGAACTGGAAGTTGGAAAACTCACTATTAATGCATTTTAGAGCATTTGGATTTTACTGTTTTGCTGCACTGTGCACAAACAGAAAATTACAAGGGCTTGTACCCATCCTACTGACTTCATATTTATGCAAACACACAGATCAGGGGACAATGGGTCTACACAGTGCATGGAAAAATGCAAAGTTTACATTACATGATTTTTAGGTTCTCATAAATGAACCTTCAGTCTGTGTAAGGACCTCAGTGACCCCAGTGGATGAAAGGGATACTTAGATGGCCACATTCCAGCTCAATCGGATAGCATGAAAGATTATGGCTTTCACCACACTTTCTTCCTCTGTCAGCTCAGAATTTGCTAAGAACTGAATTTTTAGATGTGATGGCTGCTGTAAATACTTAGCATCCCAGAAATTCATTGTGTTTCTGACTACCTTTCCCCAGGTATTATCTGAGGTTGTCCAGAGCTCATTGAGGCAGCATTACTGCAGTTTGTGTAGAAGCTGAAAAATGATAATTTATCTGGGTGGAGAGGCCACAGCTTCTGCAGAGTACTTCATTGTATAAACTATTATTCTGAGGCAGCACACACTAAATTCCTAGTTAGGATCCTCAAAAAAAAAAATCAATATAAGGAAAAACTACACATACACTTAAGACACAACGAATATAAAACTCTACATGCACTTATGTACTTTGCAATAACCTTTGTGGTACGTAAACTGTTCCGCAACTCTGAAAGTACAAAGATATGAATTCTGACAGGGAAAAATGTATTTTAATAAATTCCTATCAATCTTTAATATTATCAAAATCACCCCTCCTCAGAGCAGCAGCAACTGAAAGTTGCCAGCCAGTCACAGAGCAGACAGTGCCTGCACACCGTGCTCCACGCTTCCCTGACATGTTTTGGAAGGACCAGCACCTACAAAGCTGAGATGAAAGGTCAGTTCAGCTTCTCAGCCTTCCACCTCTTTTCATCTGTTGTCAATGGGACTCTGCTGTTCTACAAACACCTTTCCACTTTATGGAAGCTTTGGGTAGTTCTGTACTTGCTAAACCTCTTCACTACCATGTACGAAATCATCTGTAAGGCACAATGACTTTTTGTACAACACTACCTTGGGCAAGATCCTAAATGGGAACAGAGCAGAAGATCCATGTTATTTAAACAGGAGAACAATAAATAAATAAATAAATAAATAAATAAATAAATAAATAAATAAATCAATCATTCATTCTGAAGAGAGCAACAACTGGGAGAACAAACAGCAACAATTTCATATTCAGCAGCACTTCTCCCATAGCCTTGGCCAGCACACTCTGTTTACATAAATGAAAGAAAGAATGCTGCCCTGAACTTGCCCATTATTCCACAGAAAAGGTATTGTGGGAATGTTAACTTTCACCTGGCTGACTTCCAGATGCCGGCAGGAAAAAACACCCTTTTAAAATTTTAGCCAACTGAAGAATACTCCACATTTTTCACATTTTCCCATTATTCCAAGTTATCTATAACATTGGCATTGAACTACATTCCATATAAAATGGATATAATAAGATGAATAAGATGACCGACCGCTCTGCAAAGGAATGAATCAAGGAGGAGTCTTGCATCCAAACCAAACAGCCGGTATCATATCTCACAAACTGTGACAGCTTGAAAAAGCCAGTGCATTTCCAGAAAAGCAGAAATGTCTGCAGTGCCCGTGAGAGCACTTACTGTGAGTAGGAAGAAAGTGTAGGCCCAAGTTCAGCTATGCAGCCCGACGCTGTGATGTAGACCTGGTACATGTGATAAATGTTGTTTGAAGCCTGCATTCTGTCATACCATTAACACAAGAGAAACCCATCTTGCTCTGTATCTAATGCCTGAATGGGTCCCATAATGGAAACAGCAACAGAAGAATCACAGAATCAGAGAATGGTTTAGATTGGAAAAGACCTTTCAGATCACTGACTCCACCTGTTAACCCCACACTGCCAAGTCCACCACTAAACCATATCCCTGAGCACCAGATCTACAAGTGTTTAAAATACCTCTAGGGACAGTGACTCAATCACTGCCTATTCAGCCTGTTCCAGTGCTTGACAACCTTTTTAGGGAAGAAATTTGCTCCTAATATCCAACCTAAACCTCCCCTGGCACAACTTGAGGCCATTTCCTCTTGTCCTATTACTCATTATTTGAGAGAAGAGACTGACCCGCACCTTGATATAATCTCCTTTCAGGTAGTTCTAGAGAGCAATAAGGTCCTCTATGAGCCTTTTCCAGACTAAACACCCTCATTTCCCTCAGCCATTCCCCATCACGCTTGTGCTCCACACCCTTCACAGCTCCACTGCCCTTCTCCGGCCCCTCTCCAGCACCTCAATGTCATTCTTACAGCAAGGCACCCAAAACTGAACACAGGATTCGAGGTGCAGCCTCACCGGTGCCCACTGCAGGGGGATGATCACTGCCCTGGACCTGCTGGCCTTCTTGGCTGCCTGGGCACAAGCTGCTCATGTTCAGCTCTGTCAATCACGACCACCAGGTTCTTTTCCACCAGCAGCTTTCCAGCCACTCTTCCTCAAGCCTGGAGTGTTGCATTGGGTTGTTGTAGCCCAAAGTGCTGGCACTTTGTCTTGCTGGCTTCAGCCCATCCGTCCAACCTGTCCAGATCACTCTGCAGGGCCTTCCTACCCCTCATCAGATCAACACTCCTGCCCAACCTGGTGTTATCTGCAAACTTACTGAGGGTACACTTGATCCCCTTGTCTAGATCATTGATAAAGATACTAAACAGAAGCCGAGCATGCAACTGCGTGGACTGCAGAAGACCCCAAAACAAAACGAGCAAAAATCCCCTTTCTGTTTTAAGCAGAAGGCATTTTTCTTGCTCTTTTCCATCTGGCACTTCAAGTAGCTGTCTTTACTTAACAGTCATCTTGAAGTTTTTAATAGTTGTACAATGTGCAAACTCAAACTGAAAGAAATTATCCCTTACTTCTCCTCTTCCAAAGTTCAACTGTTAAGTAAAAATAACTCGCAATCATGCCTCTGCTCCAAGCCTTCATGTCTCAGCAGGAGCAAGAGCACTCAGGGCACAACATCCCCACTGCACATGGAGCTGCAGCCTCATCACTTCCCAGTATTCTGCTGGTTTGTTTTCGTGCAAGTCCTGTCAAGCTAATTCCTGAAATACAACTTCCTGATTCAGATATACACAAGAAGGTTGGGTTTCTGGGTTTTTTTGCTATCTGAAGAGCTTAAATGGTGAAAAGTACATTTCTAACTTGAAAAAAAAGGAAGCTCTTGAATCACAGCAGAATATTTTGTACAGTGCTGTTCTGTTCAGTCAGGGCACGGGTTGTCCTTTTATTGAGTGCATTTACCTTAATTCAGTTCACAACGGAAAGCACACTGCCTCCCAAACCATTTCCCTGTGATACAAGACACAGAGTCTACCAAACACCTACTTAGAGCACCATTAACAAGAGAATCCCACTCTAATGTGGTAGTTCCAACAGATCCCAGGGTGCTTCCCCAGGTAAGCTCACCAGCATTGAATGCAAGGTGGAACTGGGCACAGGAAGATTAAGTGAATTATCCCATGTTACTCCTGAGGATATTCATGAGCGTGAGAAGACTACCAAGATCATCTACAATTCCACTGCCACTTAAGATGTGTGCCAGCACTGCTGTCTCGGCTCCCCTCTCTCTTCCAGTTCTCCTGTCAATAATTAGACCAAGTTTACCCTGAAGGTGAGCTCTGCACCACTTCAGTACTTATCTAAGATTTTTAGCAATGAGAAATGTCTTGTATAACTAGAAGAGTAAAACAAAAAAGACAACTTTAAGAAGGTGATTCAGTTCTCATGTAGGATATTCATTTCCTAACACAGGTGTTTAGAGAAGTTCCCTTTATAGAAGCATGAATCTCACTAGTCTGTAAACTAGAACACAAATGCCCAATATAAAGTCACAGCAACATACCCTATTTTGATTTGGGTTTGCTGATTCCTCATTATCTTAATGCAAATGTGAAATAAGCCTAGTTTATACTCCAACAGGAGCTCAAACAGGCCTGCACTAGCTGAACTAACTCGATTTAAAATTGTCCTTAATTAAATGTGAGCAGTTTCCCAGGTATCATATGGCTTATTCATGGACTGCTTCTTTCACTGGGCACTTTTGTGATCAAAGAAATCTTAGAATTAACAGACAAGTTACTATTTACTGTTTATAATAAGCACAGTTTAATATTCTTTCTAGAACTAGTCTTGTAAAATGAAAACTAATTTTTACAAATTCTCTTTGAAAATCTCTGAGAGAATGAGAAGATTTTTGACAGCATTTTTTCCTGTATCTCCCCTCCCCCCCCCAAAAAAAACCCCACCTCCCACCAATAAATTTTCAGGGCATCTCAAGAGCTACCATTTCTTTAAAACAGTATTCTCACGACAGTCAAACAAAAACACCCACCCCCCCCCCCCCAAACTTTCATTTCAGTTTCTTGCTGGATTTTTTTCATGGGGAAGGGGGGGATTTGCTGGGGTTTCCCCACACTCCCCCTTTGACTCTAAGTGGGTCTTAGAGCACATTTTCTATTTCTGTATTTGTTAACAGATTAGTTTTTTTAATGTATTTTTTTAAAGAATGCCACAATACTGCAGAATTTAACAGGCTTAAAAACAAGGCCAGAGGGAAGACGCCAGCAAAGTCACGAAAACAAATGCAAAGTTAAAATTCACAGTACTTCAAGGTTCAAAATTACCAACTCAATGCAACATACCGTTCTGCACTTTATTCCCAGGACTAAGAAAATAAGATTCATGATTTTGGAGAGTCCTCATAATCCTAGTTCTTTCAACTGAGTGACAGAACTTGTTCCTCCACTGCAGGTACTGAGCCAAGCCAATCTTTGGACAATATTTTAACAAAAGGTTGATCCTGTAATAGCTTAGCATGCAGGATGCAGCCAGGATCCCACGGATTTGTGAGCCCACTCCAATTCCCCTCCGTATCAACTGGAAGCTGAGTAACTCGACATCCTGAAGGATCAAAATCTGTTAGGAGAGGAAAACTTGTGCCTGAAGCTTACTGTTCTTCAAATTCTTACTTAAAATCCTTCTTTTTATTGCTTGCTCCAAGGAGATAGTTCTCACTGCTGAATACATAATGCTAGACTTAAATTTTAGATGGCTGCAGGGTGGTCACGAGATAAATACCAAGTGTATTTGTATGCCTCTGTATTTACAGTAAGAAGGAAAGTCATCTGGATTCCAGGATTCAAAACATGAGACCTTTTGAACAAAGACATGGCAAGAAAAAGCCTCCAACAGAGGACTGCCAAATACAAACAACATACACAACCAAACCCAAAAGGCTTGTGAAACCCTTTCCAAACCATACAATACTATGGGAATTAAGTAAACTCAAAACTCCCCTGCAATACTCTCGTCATAGCTAATTTGTGATTTCCTGTACGCTCAGTACTAACAGTACAATGGAGCCTCTATTGTGAGCCTCCTCCCACAAGCTTTTAAAAAATGCAAGACATTCTTTTTATCTAGACTGGCGTGGCTAAAATACATCCAGCTCCACACAGATAAAAGGTTAGGCTCTTGGATGGTGCTTTTGCTTGTAAAAATAAAGGAAAAGTCTGCTGCCTGGTAGTGCTGCATTCAAAGTTCACAAAGGAGTAGTGCTTTGGTGGCTAAACTGCTGACCACGAACCTCAAGTCGAACAGATGTAGGAAGAAGCCACTTCAGGGTAACAAGGAAAGTATTCACATTAAGAACTACCTGCACATTCAGCACGAGTCAGATAGGCTTTGACAGTCTCGCAGGAGCTGAAAAATCAACGGAAACATGACAGAACTAAGGAATAAAGCAACTGCAGTATTAACCACAGATCCTGATTGAGGGTGAAGGCAGTAAGACCCCTACAGTGCGAGTAACTTGTTTACAGAGGAACTGAAAATTGATATTATATTTTTTTATTTTAAAGGCTCCTGAAAGCTAATATAAACCAAACAAAATGAAGACTTTAACAGCAAAAAACGGTACGAGAAATGAAAGACAATAATTCTGGCACAAGGCAGTCTAGGAAAGGAGCACAACTAGCAGAGGCAGACTTTTAGCACACAGGAGAGAGTTTGAAGAGGATGCAAAAAATACCTAAAATGCTGCAGTGGCTCTGGTTGGTATTTTTATAACCTTTTTTAGTCAAGAAATTAAGATAAAGACTTAGCTAGCCAGTTCCAGTCAGCATGAGAACATACACACACAACAGGGAATTACTGAAGATCACTTCTCAGTAACGCTGATTATACAGACAGGAAAATCAACATGAGAAGAGTTGTGATACACATTAATACTGTTCAGTGAAGCACTAGGCACACATTAAGATGGTTGGTAGACCACAAATGTGAAAATGCTCATTATCTGGTTGAAAATAAACAGTTTAACATATCTGGTACAACACATTAAAGAGAAGAAATATTTAAGTATCAGTTGAAGAGTTTGGAAACTGGCTTGTGGTTATCTCTGAGAAACACTTTTGTCCTGCATGACTCTGCAAAGACTAAAGCTACGCACTCAGCAAGAGACAAACTGGCTGCAACCACCTAATGAAATTTGACTCATCTGGGAATTTTGATTAAGTGCTCCACATCATTGTTTCTGCTAAGCCATATGTTTTCTGTGTGGGATTGAGAGTGCCATGCTGAAAATCTGCAAGAAGCAACAGTCATTTTGGACAGTTTGGCCTAAAATAGGGAGCTAATTCTGAAATATCCATATTCAGGTAAAAATCCTACAGAAGCCAACAGAAATTCTGAAGTTATAAATTAAAGATACTGGGATCTGCACTAATAGCAAAGTCACTGCTGTCTGTCAGCCCCTAGCAGCACCTCTCCCTGGCTGTAGGTATGACTAACAGCTGCCTGGGGCAGCACTCGCTTCATGCGAATCCTCCTGCGGATCAGCCCGATCCAACTGGAGAGCACTCATCTCCCTGTAGCTCCTTTCTGGCTCATTCTCCCAAGTTCTGACTCACCCAGGGGCTACAATGACATTCTGCAGAGTGAAAAAAAAAATGTACGTGTAGTAGATGATGAGAACACCCTGCAATGCTGCTTCTCTCCTGGCTTTCTTCTGAGCTCTGAATCAGCACTGCACCGGCCGAGCACCATTCAGGACAGCACACTGCCATCCTCTGCTTGGACAGGTACAGAGCTTTATGGCACTCAGTACATGCTCCTCCATAGGGAAGGAATACAGCTGGATGGGAACGCTGCAGGAAGAGACTTGGAAGCATTTAATTTGCCATCAGACAGCAGCCATGGGCTAATTCCTATTGATCCTATTTGGAGGTGGGAGAGAAGAACAACCTGCCACATGGCAGCAGCAACTGCAGTCAGCCTGACTTTCAGAGGCTCTGACATGGCACAAGAGAAAGCAGGATCACTCCACAACTCACGTTTCCTTAACCACTATCTACTTTGACCTGCAGTTAGTTGCCAGCTGGGGTTTAACTACAACACTGTCCAACATGGATAAGCAAGACATCTCTTCATCCCTTTGGCACAAGCCCAGATACGTTTAGGTAGATGTGCAGAGCACTGTGCTGCCTGTGGTGGTTTCCCAACTACAGACATTTCTGGCTTCTGAAGGTCACATGTCAACCAAGCATAGAAGGTGGCAAAAACAATGCCTGCTTTAAAAGGCAGCAAAACAGTTAAGCTCTTGTCATGTTCTGCATGACAAAGCTCCAAGCACACCCTGCTGGGGCAGACCTCTCACCACTCTTACCACACAGTGTACCCATGTACAACAGCAAAAGATGGAATTTATCAAAAAATACCCTAAAGGCTGTTTGGGAAGACCATTAGTGCACATCTACGTAAGAAATTTGGAATTGTGACTCAAGTAAGAAGTGTTTCTCTGTTTCCTTCTTTTTTTTTGTGAGTTGGCACCAAAGCTCCCCTAGAAAGACTAAAAGGAGAAGAGGAGCAACCTGATGGGTGCTGGCACACACACAGCATCAGAAAGCGTAAGAAACCTTTACTGCAGACTTATGTAACTCTGCCGGTGGTGACACAATTCCCTGGAAGTGATTTGGGCGGAGATAAGGGACAGCCACTGACCTGTAAATAGAACTATCACAATAAGACTTAAAATACTTCATGTAAAGCAAAATTATATAATCAGATTAGCTCGTGATTTAATACCAAAGCTACAAAGGCTTTGCGTGCACCAGAAATCAAAGCTTTCTGTTGAAACCTCAACTCTGGGATTACTCCGAGCAATTGTTCCCAGCCCCAAGGCCAGCTTTTTCTGCTCTCCACGGAGACTCCCTCCTGGCTGACTACCCTGACAGTTACACTGCAAGGAAAGCCCCCCCCAAAGGCCCCTTGAGAAAGGCAGGTGTAATGAAAGACAAAAATGCAGATGTGAGCAACATCCAAAATAGATCAATCACAGAATGGCTTGGGTTGGAAAGGCCCTTAAGATCATCCAGTTCCAACTCCCCTGCCATGGGCAGGGACACCTCACACTAAACCATGGCACCCAAGGCTCTGTCCAACCTGGCCTTGACCACTGTCAGGAATGGAGCATTCCCAACTTCCTTGGGCAACCTCTTCCAGTGCCTCACCAGCTCCACAGTGCACACCCAGCCCCGACACTGCTCCTTCTGATCCCCCTGCACCTGCTGAGGCTTGGAGCTCCCCACATTAATGGGTTGCTTCATTCCTCTCTCCCTTTCACATATGTACACTCATACATCTTTTTTTTGCAATCTGGGATTCTCATCATCATAATAAAGCATAAGTCCACCACTAATTTAGACAGAGACTCTTGTGGAAGGAACCTGGACAGATTAGGGACCGATTCAGCAGTAAAGACTCCACTTTCTGAAGATTACTGCTCCCCAAATTGCTCTTTGCTCCAGTCATTACAAAGTGTTTATGAAATGTTTGCATCCCATAGCTGAATATTAATGAAACATTTCTTAATAACACTACATAAAACACCTGTGTCCTTGTGCACAACAGAGAAAATGATGGCAATAGCGTGAAATAAATATGTTGGGGTCCTTCAAAGCCTAAACCACCAAAGAGCGATCTGCTTCATTCCACCTGGTTGTATTGTTTCTCTTTTCTGTTTGGAAAATAAATAACCATCTCAGAGCAAGCAACTCCAGAGTACATAAGAGCATCACAAAGTAATTATGAGTTTATGACATCATCTTAATATTACAAGGGAGAGACTGAAAGACCCAGGAGAAACTCCAGATTTCCCTTTTGGGAACATGTTAATGGATGCTTACAGTCTGTTTTCCTTTGTTTGGATGTTACAACCAATAATACACTTTTATGTCTATAAATAAAGACTAAAGTTGAATAAATCCAACAAGCTCCTGAGCCTGCGGCTCTGAAACTTGATTCACATTCACAGTAAAGATTTATGAGTCAGTTGTAGAGAATAAGTTGAAGCTGCAAGATTTGGGGGGAAATTATTCAAAAGGGTGATTATTTTGGGAATGATTATGCATGCACACCTGATCAGGGTGTCACCTGGGCCCCCTTGTCCTACATGATGAAATGTGGCAATTTCTCTGCATTTCTCTTTGCTTGCACAAAAGAAGAGCAATCAAACTGGTATATTTTTACAAGCACTGGATCATCTAATGGATATATTTTCCCTTTTCCTTAGATCACAGGACATGTGCTTTAAACTATTCACATGAATATACTAAATTTACTGATGACTGCAAAGGAATAAAACTGATTGCTGTTCTTCATGTGTGGGAGTGTCTATATATATATTTGTATATATGCATGTACATATGAATATGTGAACCAAAATAATTGTGTATTTGGGATGCAAAGTTAAGCACTCAAACTCTGGGAGAAGCAGGTAGCAGTAGCTGTCCCTGCAGGGTGCACTGTGGGAAGAGGGACTTGCTTCTTCCCTCTTTCTTTCACTTTCTTGCTCTTTTGCTTCTTTCCTTTCTTACTAACATCTGGCCTTCACTTTCACCCAACAGGTTTGCAACCATCAATTATGGAGGACTATGAGTGCCACCAGATGAGGATATAGACTGTGAAGGCAACTTTACCTAAGGCCTTTGGCTTGAATGTTCCCTTGCAATGTGGGTTTTAACTATTTTGTCCAAATGAAATGAGCTTTGTAAAGCTTAAATGAAAAGAAAGTTGGAAAATAGACCTTCCTTTATAATCTGGAGAATGAGATCACTCTACAGCCATCTGAAAGGTTTTCAGGAGCCTCCTTTGATAAAATTTCTGTGGCAAAGTCTCAGAAACCTCATCGTTAGTCAGTTCACTCTCTTCATGTTCCTCCTGATAAGACGTTTTTCTCCTGTGTAACATATGTTTCTCCCTTTTTAGTCCTAAAACCTTTTTGCTTTGTTCAGGCAATTCAAAATTTATATAAACTTTCTCCTTGATCCCATCCTGATTTGGCCTGAAACAAAACCCCCAAAGGCCTCCAAAACGTGAGCAGGTTCAGGTCAAGCTCCAGATTTGGTCCTGGGTGCTTTCCTCTGGAATGGGCTGAGCACACATTCAGGAGGTTTCCTCCCAGCTCTTGTCTCCTTTCCAGAGATTCTCCACAACTGATCAGATATAGAAACTTCATGCCTGCACCCACAAACCCCTGGTGATGAGGGAGGTAGGGAGGTAAGCAGCTATTCCCAGGTGCCTGCTATATCAAACAGGCAGGCTCAGGTATGTGGGTAGCCCCAGTGAGCACTTCTGGAGGTTCAGCCCGTTCTTTCTTTTGCATGAAAGATCCTCCCACCTTTTCCATTAAATTATCCCCCATTCCCTTGTTACTACCAATCTAGTAGGAACTTATTCTTGCAAGAAACAAAATCAGATGCAAAAATGAATCCAAATCTTCCCTTGCAACTGCCTCTAATCCAGAGTTTAAAAGATAAAAGACACCTATCTTATTCTCCTGGATCTGGATATGTCCCTGCCCCAGGATCTGTCATAGAATGGTTTGGGTTAGAAAGGCCCTTAAGCTCATCCAGTTCCAACCCCTTTTCATGGGCAGGGACACCTCACAGTAGACCAGGTTGCTCTAAGCCCCATCCAAACTGGCCTTGAATACTGCTAGAGATGGAGAATATACCACTTCGCTAGGCACCCTGTGCCAGTGCCTCACCACCCTCACAGTAAAGAACTTCTTCCTTACATCTAACCTGACCTTCTGTTTCAGTTTGAAGCCATCACCCCTTGTGCTATTACCACAATCCCTAATAAACAGTCCCTCTCCAGCCTCACCCCATCACAGCCAAGTCCTCCCTTCTAAGCGTTGACCATAGAGATCCAAGCCAAAAGCACTGGAAGACCCACCTGCAGATGCTCACAGCTCGGCACATTTTAAAGTCATTCTTTCATTCACCAAAAAAATCAAATTTCAAGGAACCATAAATATTCACAATTTCAGTTAAAGTTCATTAAATAACTTCGAAAACAACCTCAAAACACTCAGAAAACTCAAAATGTTTTCTGAAAACATTTCAAAAGCAGTGTTTTAATTTTCATTATGAAATAACCTTTTGTGCTTAGAAATTTGCCAACTTTAAATAATAGAAGAGGATTTTGAAATGAAAGCGAAAATTTTTATTCAGCTAAAGAAAAATCTCTCTTCCTGTTTCTCTGAGAAAACAGAGGCTTTGTTATAGCTTTTCCCACCATGATTATTCTAAGCCTGATTTATCTTTTCTTTCTCCCAGTTTTGGCCAGTCAACCAAAACCATCAGTTATTTGCCCTTTGCTGGTTACAGCGGCATTTCCTTTTTCTATGAAAGCACTTCAAGCAAGAGGAAAGGTGCCCTGTTTGTCTTTCTCTTTCCTCACACTATCACTTCTCCCAGCACCATCACTCATTTAATGTCAAGTCCTCCTGATAAGAAACTATATACCATCTATTATATATAATAAAACCAACTACTGAACTGACCTCAAATCCTCTCTCTTGGTCCCTCTATTGTCTGTGTACCCCTCTACCCAGCTCATAACTTGCCCTCCAAGTGGCCTTGAGATGGCTCCTCTTTGCTTCTGTACAGCGCATCTTGAGATGCAGAGGAAAGCAGGATCCTTGTGTCCTGCCTTCTTTACAGTCCACAAATGCGTGGACAGTTATAATTAGCCCTAGGGTGGCATCATGCACTAAACCACACCGCAGTAATTATTAGCTTCTGCAGTGTTACTTAGGGGATTACCATCCTAGGATTATTGTATAACATTGCTCCAGATTAACAGTGATACCACTGCCTTCAGTGTGCAGAGCTCGTGATGGGTTAAGACCCATGGCAGGCTGCGCCATGCAAAAGCCCCGTGCAATAAAAATCAAAGAATCATTTCTAGTAAGTTCTGACTCTGATTAAAAAACAATCTTTATGAAATAGATGCTAATAAAATTGCTTTCCTAATTACCCAGAGCTAGTTCATTTCCCAGCAAATATAATAAAACAGAGTAACTTGGCTCTGATTCACAAAATCTGAACCCAAGCTCATTATTAAGGCATTTAGCAGTGAAAAAGCATGTGTGCATAAGATGCTGTCCCGTCAAGCAGAATGCAAGAAATCGTTTGAAGTTAGACCTTTGAAGTCTCAAGTTATTGCTGCTTTTTTTTTTCTTAGCACAGGTATTTCAACGAGAGAAAATCTCTCTGTGTTATTTACACAGATGGAACAGGGCACCCCATTATAACATCATATTCAGCAGAGATTTCAGTTAGAGGCAGAAAGTCTTAATTTAAAGAAATATTTAGAGCTGGTACATAGCACTTCTTAATCTGTGGAACCATTACAAGGCTGCAAGACTTTTACATAATAGAACAGACCAGCCAGTGTCCCAAGGTTATTACTGCTATGACTTGTAGCACACTGAAATCTCTTTCATCTGCCTAACCTGGGATTTTGATGATTGTAAATGCATGAATATGTCTCAGTTTAGGGGGTTATGTTGATGTCTTATTTATTTTTGTTTATGCTTCTTCTCTCTTCAAAACTTCTTTCAATTTCTTACTGCACAAATGTTCTACCAACATCTCCAGTTTTCCCTCTGCCATAACATCAAGGGAGTCTGATTCCCACTGTGACTACAGGCTGCAGGTCCCTATTTTCAGGAATCAAACGTGTTGGGACAGGACAGAACAGGACACCAGCTTCCCCCTGCATGAAGCACGTGGAAGAGAGACCACTGACACACACAGGCTGCATCAGTGGTGGTATAGACATGAGATCGGAGTTCCCAGATCACATGAAGGCTAAGGTCAATATTCTGAAGCCACCAATAACCATCCCATCATCCTGAACTCCAAAGCAATGGAGCCTTCATTTGAGTTTGACTTTTTTATTCACCTGTAAATACATGTGTTCTTTTCCACGTGAAATACATATGATACACCCAGCTAGGACAGGTATAGTCCAGGCCAAAACCTGGATAAAATCTAATCCTAGTGAAAGCGTTTTAGAAATATGAGATGATCTTACAAAGTTGTCATCTGTTTCTCTGCCCCATGGCAGAAATAGTGACACCTAACCCTATTCCAGCAGCTGTTTCATGAAGGTACTTTCGTATTTCCCAAGTTGTAGCAAGCGTTTTGAGGTAGTAGGCTAAGTTGGTCTGTGCACTTAAAGGATACACAGCAACCCACAATCTCATGCCACCTGATCCCTCTGTGCCTTGGTCTTCTCATAACAGAATGGAAATAACACTTCCTTCCTGTGCAAGCCAGTTGGGAGGGTCAAAAAATGAACATATGTGACTCTGATAAGCTGCATTCCTCTGGAATGAAAAATACTTGGGGAAGGACTTCCACAAGCAACTGACAAGACCACAGGGATATCAGTAGGAGCAGAGCTAAAGCCAACATGAAGGCTTGCTGCTGCTCTTCCCATGCCCTGTGCACAGTGTGATGCTATGTGAGACGGGGACACGGCACCTTCACAGAATCATAGAATGGTTTGGGTTGGAAAGGACCTTAAGATTACCTAGTTCCAACCCCTCTGCCATGGAAGTGGCACCAAGGAAGAGACTTGGCAACACCTTCACTCTGTATCTGCCTGGTGAAGAGAAAAACGTGCTACACACCAACTAGTCATCCTGCAGATAGACACGTTCCCCAAGGATGGGAAAGAGGAAAGAAATTACTCCTCATAGACCTGACCATCAATATTGTTGCTCCATAGCTAACATTTAGTCTAGGGCTTGGGCTTCAACAGAATACATACGATCTGGAACCACCCAACACTCACCTATAGCCACACCTGCATGAAACTAGCAATTCTAAAGACTTTTGGTTTCTTTAAGATTTCCACACTATTCAGCTTAAAGCCTGGAAATCTGGAAAAGAGCTCTCAGCCTAACACCTATGGATAGGAAGTCGTGCTGCTAAGTGGCTTCTCCTCGTCAGTGCCAGTCAATGGAAGGGACTGCAAGACCAGGGCTTTCATTAACTAATCTCTTGGTGCATGAGCCACAGAATAATTCACCTTGCTCCCTATGGCTGAACAGGTTCCACTAAGATAGCTGGGGAGAGGGAAGCACTGAAAACTCATTTCATTTAATGGATTAAGCACCTAGGACTCAAAATTCACATCAGAGATGACCTGTGAAGTATGAAGGGTCCATTTTTACATAGTCTCATTCTTAACATCAACCAGGCTGCAGCACAGCTCACTGTTGCTTGCACACACCTCCTGTCTCCTACCACTACTTCTGGTGGCATCTGTGATACCACAACCCAGGAGGATGCTCTGAAAGTTTCTCTCTCAACTTCAGCCCGCTTTGTCTTTTGTGGTGGTAAGTTAGATCCTTAACATTATCTTAATGCACTTTTTATGGTTTAATTTCCCCTTTTGTGGTGCTGTTTTCTTCAATCAGACTCTTAAATTGAAATCAGATTTCCTCGGAAGGAGCCAGCCTGATTTTCTTCGAAAGCCCAGTACAATGCAGTCGTTCCGCTGAGACTGACAATTTTATTATGGTTGCATTTCCTTTTTGCCTACAAAATGTTTGTTTTATAAATAGGCCTTTTTAATTTAATGTAATTTTTTTTTGTACAGCAGCAGAAACAGTCAAAAAAACACACAACACAGTTACAGAAATTTGGGTTTGTTATACACGCCTGCCTTAATTTACTTTCTGTTGGCTGGAGAGGGGAAAATCAACTTTTTACCCAAGGCAAACTGTATATAAAATGTCAATCTAAAGTAAAACTCGTCTTCTCCATCTTCAAGCTTTGTATAAAGGAAGATGTGGTCTTGTAATTAAAAATAGTGAGGGAATAAAGAAAACCAACTGCAAACAAAAAACTACATTGCATTTTAATGAGACAGCTACAAGCAGGAATGTGATGAGGACTGTGGAAACCAATCAGCTGACAATTGCTTTGACACCTCTTGGGATGTAACAGGGAGGGGTTTTTATCACATGCTTAACTTTCAGAATCTGAAAAGTGCTCTTGGCCTCAGCAGTTGGCTTTTTTGCTGCTGTTAACATATTTAAAGTTGCCTAAGTGCTTAAGCACCTTGTGTAATTACAGTCTCCCTTCGCACCGTGAAACTAAACTTGTACCTGTTTGCTCCAGGAGGGCACAAAGCTTTGGCTCTCCTTATGGCACAAATGGCCACATCTACATCACATGGCACAAGCTACTGCAGCATCCCTGTAACCACTTTGATCACGAGCTGGTCCCACACATCCAGATCTTCTCCCTCCATAAACAGGGATTGAAGGGGAAGAGAAGGAAAGGTTTATACACTGAGTCAGCCCAAAACAGTGCTGGGATGCAGCTGAGCCCTTGACCTCAGGGGCTGAAAGCGTTGCTTGAATCAGGAGCAGCCTTCACCATCCAGCTGGAGCAGGACTCAGCATCATCTTTTGGGATCTGCATCCCCGACCACACTTTGGTCAGAATCCCTGCTTCCCCTTCAACTCAAGACAACTGAAGGGCACATCCAGCCCTCAAACAGAAAACAGGAGACAAAAAAAGTCTTCTTGACACACAGTTCTAGACTACTTTCTATGTATTTCTGTAATTGTCAAGGACTGGTCTGAGCTGCTCCACAATGGTTTAAATTCCCGTAACAGGTTTCATATGGTCGCTATAACATCGCAGTGTATTAATTAGTTTTCAAGACCCCAAGCAATAAAAATGTAGCCATTCAAGGTCACAGTTTGACTTATTTACAATTGATGTATAACTTGGCAAACTCTGCATTCAGCTACTTCATACAATAGAAAATATATTGTCATTCAGGTTAACAAAAGACTCTTTTCTTTGCCACCTTACTACAATGGCCCTGCAAATGAACATCGCCTGAATAAAATCCTAACCACATTTTCACTCTCATTAACCACAGTAGGGTATCACACAATTTGCCTGGCTCCTACTTAGACCACTGTGCACCATTTTACTAGCAGCAGTTTGATGGGTTTTATGGCAGGTGATATATGGAGTGGGAGTTTCGGGAGTCGTAAACAGAAGCCACAGTGTATCACAATGTGGTTTAGGGATATAATGACTGTGTTGTAAAGCAAAGGATGACAATACTGCACTAGGCTTGAGGTAGTGAACCAATAGACCAAACAGCTCAACATAACTCAAGTTACAAACAGAGGATCCTAGGTGTGTGCTGGCCTTCTATATCTTTCATTAATTACCCCTGATGAATTTGAATAAGAACTACTAAAACAGAAATAAATCTGCAGCCAAGAGAAAAATTATAGAGTATCTCCTTGTATTTCTTGGGAGAAGTTCCTCTCCCCCTTTGCATATATACACACCCCACATTACCAGTTCTTAACCAGCCTTTTGTATCTCCAGTTAGAGAGCCCCCTTTGCTGCTGGGGCTACCATCACTTATTAACACACCAAGACAAATAGCAGCTTAGAGACCTTTCGCAAGCATGCAGGGGGGCAGGTGATGCTCTTGGCTACATCTGCAAAAGCTGAACAGAAAGACCCCCCTCTAATTACTCTGTTCATATTTATTCATGCTCTGGAGTCAGATAATGCTCTACTTTTTCCACAGGGCACTACAGTGTTTTTGCAGCCCTACAGACACTCTTAATTCCCAGCTGAGCTGGCTGATTTTTGAGGATGATCCATTCAGTACTGGTTGATCCAATTCTTAGGTATTTGGATTGGGATTTCTGCAGTGATCCCATGGTGGTCAATCCCTGCAATTCTTGCAAAGGTGGGTTTTTTTTTTCTGTTATTGATATTGGCTAATTATGGCAAAGAATAAGAAAACTGTCTGCTTGGCTCCCCAAGCTGTGTCATTAGGCACATTGTGATAGATTGGTGTCAGTGACAGAGCTCTCTCCCAGCATTCAAACCCTGTTCAGCTGCATTTAAACTAAATAATAATACTTAGCACATATAGCGCTTTGCATATTCAAAGCCCTGTACAAACATCAATTAATTAATCCTCATAACATCCCTGTGAGGTAGGTAGGTATTATCTCAGTTTTACAGATGGGGAAAGAGACGCTGGGAGGTTAAGTAAAATGAAAAATGAAGGTGGAGGTGTGCTGGTTAATTTGGAATTGCACTTTGTGCTGCTTGAAAAATTAGAAGGTTCTGTACCAGATCTCCATTATTCTGCCAGAGAAAGCAACATTTTGATGTGCTGATTCCCCCGGTAGGAGCCATTGCTTCAGTCAGGCACCTTGAAGATGAAACTTCAGGTTCTGTGGCTAGAGAGCACGCAAAAGAAATTTCCTCTTAAAGATATCCCTATGCTTATCTCCTGCTTCCTCCAAGCATGCTCCATGAGATATTTTGAGATAAATAACCTATTTTGGTAAAACTACTAAGAAGGAGCTAAGGAATGATCTGCTTGGAGTGCCAGTAACGATTTATGTCAAAACCTCCAGATAACTAATCATAGAATTATAGAATGGTTTGGGCTGGAAAGGACCTTAAGATCATCCAGAGCCAACCCGTCTGCCATTGGCAGGGACACCTCACACTAAACCATGTCACCCAAGGCTCTGTTCAACCTGGCCTTGAACACTGCCAGGGATGGAGC